>PVKA01017188.1:0-46334 GCA_004027165.1 Ctenomys sociabilis
TATGTCTCGGTGTGTTTCTACTTGGGTTGAAGTTATTTGGTGTTCTGTATGCTTCGGCGACCTGAATGTTGGTTTGGTTCCTCATATTTGGGAAGCTTTCTGCGATTATTTCTCCCCAAATTCATTTTATGTCATTTGTATTGATTCCTTCATTCTTGTTGATACCAATTATTCTCACATTGTTCATTCTGGCATCATCTTGCAGGTGATAGATTATTTTTTCCTGCATTCTTATTGTTTTTAAGAGATCCTTTCTCTTAAAAACCTTTTCACTAGCTGCTCCAGCATCTTCAAGATCTGAAACTCTGTCTTTCACTCAAACTGTTTCGTAGACTCGTGATTAATATTTTCAGTTCTATATCTCTTTGACTGTGTTTCATGTATTTTATTTCTTTTCTGTATTGCTCATTCAAGGAGTCCATCATATTTCTGATCTCCTCAATTTTTTTTATCCATGTCTTCTTTAGAGGTAGTTATTAATTCTTTTTCTGCAGTGTTTCTTCCAAGTTGGGTTTCCTCTGTATATTTCCGGACTTGTTTCTGTGTTTAGATGCTATGATTTCAAAGAATTCTCTTTTGGGGGGCTGGCAAGATAACTCAGCAGTCTAAAGCGCCTCTCAGGGACCGCAGTTTGAGCCCCAGCACCACATGCCATGCCAGCCCCTCCTCCCAGGGTGGGCTGAGCTGACCCCCCCCACACACAAAAAAAGAATCCGTGATGTGTAGCGAGACACTGTAATAAATAAATGAATTTTTTTTTAAAAAAGAAAGAAAATAAATGTTAAAAAATAAAGAATTCTTTTTTTTTAAAGAATTCTGTTTTGATTTCAGAAATTATTTCTGCTTTGTGTTCTTCATGACATTTCTGCTGTTGTTTCTTTGCTTCAGATGCTGTTAATTCATACATTTCAGCTGGAATAGTGCTCTCTGCCCTTATTCTGGGTAAGCGTTGTTCTTCCACCCAATGTTTCTGGAGTTCATTCTTTATTTCAGAAACTATGTATTCAGATATTTCTTTTTTAATTTGAAGAATTACTTCTCATTTTATTTCCTCTATAGCTTTCTGCTGTTGTTCCTTTGCTGCTGTATCTGTTAATTCATTCATTGCAACTGAGCTAGTGTCCTCTGCCCTTACTGGTGGACTTGAGGTCTGGGATTGCATTTTTTCCCTTGTCTTTGTCATTTTGTATAACACTGACCTTTGACCTTTGGTGTAGAGCTTTGGTGCAGCTATAACCTTAGCTTGTTATGAGATTCGGGTGCCAGTCTATTAAGTTTGCGATTTTCCAGGTATGCCTATCGTGGATCTAGCTGTTGTGTTCAGTTCCTTTTTGCTGTAGCTCCTGTGGTTCCCCTCCGTTGGTTCCCTGTTCAGGCGAGCATGAACTGAACTGGGATTCTGAGCAAGTAATGAAAATTCCTCGTCTTTCCTGGCTTAGGGGTGACTATCCAGAAAATTGCCGGGTTCAGCCCTCCTGTGTCAGGCAGGTCACTCTGTAGGTGGGCAGGCCTCAGCTTTGTTGGGTCTTCTGGGCTCCCAAAAGGATAGCAGATGATCTTATTCACCGAGTAGGCTATACTGGGTCGGCCAGTCTGTGCTGGGTCCAGGTCTACAGGCTGGAACCCAAGAAGGCTGGGAAAGGTCCCTCCGGCACAGCAGGGCTGCAGCCCTCATTCACAGACCAGGCTGCGCTGGCTTTCAGGCCATGAGATGGGACCTGGGATCACTGAAAAATGTCCCTCCAGCATGGCAGGCTTGGAGTTCTCACTCCAGGCCAACCTGCACTGGGTCTGGGGCCACGGGCTGGGACCGGCAATCACTGGGAAATGTTTTTCTGGTGTGGTCCGCCTGGAGCTCTCACGGCCCAGATGCGCTGGGTCTCCAGCTGTGCTGGGTCTCAGGCCGTGGGGTGTAGGGGGGGCAGGGAATCCCTGGGAAATGTCTCTCCAGCACAGCGGGCCTGGAGTTCTACACTCACTGAACTTTGATGACCAGGGAGTCGGGGAAATTCCCACTCGCTCAGCGGGCTTTACATCAGGGGATCCAAGGAGGTGCTGGTGAGTGGTTCCTGAGGTTTCAGGCCAGTCACTGGCTTGAAGGGCTTCCGGGTAACGTGGGTGGGAAGAAGCCTCAGACTCACCACATTCTCACTGACCTGGGATGCCTGGTGAGTCATGCAAATTCCCACTCACAGGGAGAGCTTGGGGCAGGATCCAGGAGGCCGCTGGAGTCAGCCGCTGTCTCAGGCCAGTCTCTCGGGCTGGGCAGCATGGGTGGGAGCCAGAAAGGTGGCAGAGTTGGCTGGGCGGGCATGGGCGGGATCAAGGAGGAGGCTGTTGGAGTCGGCCGTAACTTGAGCTGGTCTCTGGGGCTCCTGCACATTTTTATATATATCATATTCCATTTCATTTTCAAGTATAGTTTCATTCATTATTTCTTCATATATTTTTCAGCCCATTTGTTTTTGCTTTTTGGAACTTCAATTAAATGTACGTTATGCTTTGATCTTGTCTCACAGATATTTAATCTCCTTATTTGTTCTCTGTAGTCTTGGGACTGGATATTTTGATTTTTCCTTCCAGTTCACTGAGTCTTCCCCTATCAAAATACCCATTCTGCTCTTTATTCTGTCAATTTTTAGGTAGAAAATGTATTTTCCCTTTTTATTGTTTCTGCTCTTAGATTTTATCTTTTTTAGTTTATTTCAAACACATTTTCTCTTTTGTTCCTGAACATGTATATACAATGATGACTTTGAAGTCATTGTCTAATTCCAATGTTTGGACCAAGTAGGGCTCAGTATTTACTGATGATATTTTTCTCTTGAGAAAATATCTCACATCTTTGTGGCTTTTTCTGGGTTGAATATTCCAGACACTGTGAGTGTTCTGCTGTGGTTCTCTGAATTCTGTTATATTCTGTGGAAGAGCACTGAGTTGTTGTTGATGTTGCTATGGAATGCTATTAAGGTGGATGGACTCAAATTGCAAGCCCTTCCTCTTGGGTGGCAATTCAAATCTCAGTTCAATGGTTCTATCTTTAGCTGAGCTGCTTAGATTCTTCCCCCACATGCTTGATTCAGAGGTCAACCAGAGTTTGCACAGAGTTTATATTTAGTATATATTTAGTAGCTATGGTTGCCCAAAACTCTGTCATCTGGTCTCTCAGGCCAGGGGTTCTGCAGATTCCAATCAGAGCTTTAGCTACCTTCTGTAATGCGACTGCAGCTAACGGCCATAATAAATAAGAAACCCACATTCCTCTTTTCTTTCAAATGTCAATATCCCTGAAGAATCACCCAGCTCTTTTTTCACTTTCAAGAATCTGGTATTTTTCTAAATGTGTCTGTTTGTGGAGAGTTGGTATTGGAGAAGCCAACTTGGACAGACTAGAAGTAGAACTCTCACTATATTTGGAGAGAGGTAAGGCCAACTGTTTCAGTAGACCTCCTCTCCTGATTCCTTGTTCTGCATATTTCACAGAACTTTTCTGCTTTGAAGGTTGAAAGAGCTGTGTTCATGATGGGAAGCTGAAGAAGCCAACTATAAATTCAAACAGTACTGGGTCTTTCATACATCCCATTACAAGACTGTGTCCACCCAGTGCCACCCAGGACATTTCCAACCAGGGCTTTTAACAGACAGCAATGTCAAAGCTCTTTCAGTTCTTATTAATATGAATATATAGATTGTCCTTACTGTAAGCACAGTTAGTAATAATATCTCCTATTTCAAGTGCCAAATGTGTGCCATTAACTTACTGATTATCACGATGCAGCATCTTCGCTATCTCTGCTCCATACAAGCAGTGCTATGAAATGTAAAATAGTGTATTTCTGGAGTAAAGTCTGAGTTTGAATCTTAACTTTGACATTAGCTTACTTACCACCTCCTAGGCCAATCACTTAGCATCTACAAGCCTCAGTTAAGAAACCGTTAATATGAACTTCTAATGTTGCCATTCTTATAGGAAATAATATCTAATATAGAACTTTGATCATAATGACTACTACTACTTTTCTAGATGAAAAAGTTTCAAATGAGAAAATTTAAATAATTTGTTTATGACTGAGAAGTTATTTTGTCATCTAATAAATGAAAAAAACTTATTTTGAATTTCATGTTTATGTACTTTCCTTATAGTTGGCTGGCTTCTCTTCATAACTACTATCAATTATTAAGCACATATTGTATCCAAGAACTATTCTCTTGTAGTGGGTTAATGAATGGTTCATGCATAATCCAGCTGATCTGCATCAGTGTGGTGCTGGCTGTACAAGGCCGACCTGAGAATTGTTGCCAAGAGCATGAAAAGAGAACTGGAGGGGAAGATGGTGTGCTGCTAATTCTCCTGGAGAAGCTTGTCACACTGGCTTTCCTGATGGGAGCTCAGCTGTTCTCATCATCAGAGGAGCTCGGGTCCTAACTTTTGCTACAGATGGCCATGGTTCTCTTCAATGGAGACTCTGGTCTTTACCTTGAGGGCTGCTTCCAATTCAGACATATCAGCCTGCTGGTGCAGATCCCTCATCTTTCTGGCACAGACTTTATAGCCCCTACCACTGGCCCTTGGGCCTTCCCAGTATGGAGCCTTGGTACAGATTTGCATAAGACATTGTCATGGGCTCTATCCTTCCAGCAGAACTCATGGAGGACATTACCTGAGAATCGAGGCCCTCAGCTAGTTTTTTTGGTCTCTAGTGTATACAGATCTCCTACATTCTATTGCACTTGACTCTTTGGATGAATATTATGAAACAATCCTATAAATTATATGTCCTGAATTCAATTTTTCCCTTGTAAACCCTGACTACAATACCTACCTACTTTACACACCTGCAGTTAATCCTGAAACTAATCAAAAAGCTTAAAATGTGAGATCTTCAAGTAGAACACATGCTTCCCCTCCCAGAATCATCAGAACTATATGCCTTCAAGAGATTCTTGGGCTGCCCTGATAGCTCAGCAGACAAAAGCACCTGCTTAGGCAAAGCATGGCAGCCTGGGTTTGATCCTCTGTGTGCCATACCAGCCCCACCTGCAGGGCCCGCTGAGGTGGTGATGCAGACTGGACATGGTGATGCACGCTTGTAACCCCAGCCCTTGGGAGGCTAAAAACAAGAGAATCACTATAAGTCCAATCTATGCAGTGAGACTGTAGACCCTGTAGACCTTGTCCTAAATACAGAAAGAAAAAAAAAGATGATTCTTATCCTCCAGTTTTAAGGTCTTCCTTTAGAAAAAGAACCATCCTTGATGGAAACCCTGTCTGCCCTTGAACACAAGGGAAACATATGCCAGATGTCCTGCAGCAAAGGGATGCCTTGTGCCCACTCAAAAAACAAGATAGCTGCTCTCTACTGCATTCTGTGAGGGGCTATCTGTGCCTGCTGTATTCCAGAACACATGTAGGTGTTTAGATGGGGTGAAGAAGAGATCACACTTTGGACAGAAAAATATTTAAGCTGCTTTCAAGCTAATGATGGAGATAATCATTCTCTGTTCCTTTCTGTCCATAGGAGTCAGGTTGAGTATTATTCACACACCTTATACCTTACATTTCAATCAAGTCCTGAATTACAATAAAACTTCCATTGTCAAACCTATCATTAGTAGACTTAGGATTCTTTAGGAGTATATACAGAACTCCCACACTCACATTATGATTTAAAGTGATTGCTGAATTCACTTCAAGGCAATTATCTAAGTTGTTGGCCAGGTTCCACCTCTCTCTATACAGGGTAACATAATTTATTGTTTCTGTTTATTATCTCGTAACTACTGAGGTAAAGGTTGATATAAAAATCTTAACAACTATCAGACCTATCAACATATCTATTTGTGTATGTATTTATTCAACAAATAATTGTCAAACAACATCCTGGGTCAGATATAGAAGCTTAACATTTGCACAGTGGTATTTCATATTCCCTATCACATGCAGTAGAAAAGACCTTGGTTCTAGTCTCAGAAACAGACTCAAATTTTAATTCCTTTCTTATTCCTTGAAAGACTTCAGTTAAGTCGTTGCACTGAGTCTCAATTTGTACAGCTGCTATGTGAGAGTAATTTATCTGGCATCTTTAACAGGGTCTCAGAAGGATCATATCAAATTATGTAAGTAAAAACATTAAAATTATAGAATAGTATATAAATTTACAAATAAGAATGACATATCATTTGTGTCCCTAACTTTTTCTTTCTCTGTGCACTTTCAGTCCTTTTCATGAACAAAAGCTGTTGTTGCTATTATTTTAGTATGTAAGCAACGCAGGGTTACACAGTATTGGCATTGAGCAGTATGTGAGTGAGTGAGTAAAGGGTAAAGCAATTATTTTAAGGTGTCATATTTTCTCCAACTAATTTTATGTGTTTTATTCATCAAATAAAGAAGGCAGCCCAGCATTCTCGAAGCTTCCAGTATAGTGACAAACAATATCTTAGTCACTTAGAAGGTGTTTGTTAGAGGCTAACAGAATATGGAGGACACTTAGGGAAGGAGAAAGGCCTCACTGAGAAGCTCATCTCTGAGCTCCACTCTCCAGAGGACAAACAGTACTTAGGCATGTGAAGGTAGGAGGCAGGAGGATGTTTGCAGGTTGAAAGACCAGAACCAAGAGAAGCACAGCCTGTGTTAGGAAGCACCATGAGCCCAAGACGTCACACTGGAGATCACCAGGATGAAGGGGACCAACATCAGTGGGGCAAAAGATAAGCCTGGTGATCCCAGCAGAGGTCAGCCCAGTTAGTGAATGACACACAAATACGTATGCATAAAATATATGCAAATCACCATTCAAAATTTAGAAAAGCGGCCCTGAAAGCAGGAATTTAATACAGGTTTTATTTGAAGTCCCAGGGCTTAATAGGTGTTCAACAAATATTTCAGAATTCAATTAAGTTGAAACCAGAGCCTTTGCAAAACATTTACGTTTTTTAACCAAAGGATTCACCACTAGATGCCTTCCACTATACTGAAACCCTATTCCACTTAAACTTCAAATGCAAACTTGCATTTGAGTTTTAGACATAAACTTAGAATTCTGAACAATTACCATAAAGCCTTACATTCAGTCAATCCTCTTTAGTTTTAAGGACATATAGTAGACCTTCCACATTTCCAAGTTCTACAACCACAGATTCAACCAACTTTGCACTAAAATTATTCAGGGAGGAAAAAAGTCATCTGTACTGAACTTGTGTGGACTTATTTTCCTGTCCTTAAACAACATACTGTAATATTAATTTACACAGGAAAATCAGGTACAGATAACTTACAGGCACAAGAGGCACACTGGTCCGATTCTGTGCCCTTTTATATGAAGGACTGGAGCATCTGAAGACCCTGGTATCTTATGGGCAGGAAGACTGAGGGGCAGCTATATTTAGTATTTAAAATCAAACAGTCAGATCTTTTCAAAGAAATGAAAGGAGGAATCACTGTTGGGGAAAAAGTTACCAGAAAATTCTTGAAATTTCTAAAGCTGTACGTGGAGGGAAAGTATGAAGAACCACAACCTGCAAAGCTAGTTAGAGAACACTTGTCCCTGTGCCTCAGGTCATTTTAATAGATTTATTTGATTTCTTATCACTATAGTGGGTTGACAAAGCCCAGAGTCTCCTATTTATCTTGCCCTTGGGGTGAGTTTCTCATTGAGGTCAGAAGTGATTCTGGCAAAGAAATCTGTGGCTATCCGTGCTCTGGCACCAGTTTCTACTTAAACTCTGAAAATCACCCTGCCGTGTCCTTGGTTTCTGAATTATGAGTCTATTCACCCTCTTTGCCCCCTGTCAGAAAATGGAACTGAGACACACTGACAGTTTCTGGAGAGCTGTGTTTCTCTGTTCTGGGTCACTACATGTAACCCGCAAGAACACAGCTCTGATGACAGGATTGGTGTGAACGCCAGCCTTGTCTGCCTTTGGGAAAAGGAGGGACAAGGGACCCAGGGCAGAGAAGCTCTCAATCCTGCAGAGACACTGCCCACTCCAGTCCCTGAAACTATGACTGAGGACAGTGACTGATTTGCTGATGGCCATGTGGCCACAGGTTTCAGCAGACACCAGAACCCAATCTCCTAACCCCAGAGCCAAGGTTTCCCCTTGGGACCTACACATTAAGACAGGGTCCCCTCCAAATGTTTGTTCCCAGCCATGTCTACCGTGTCTACACAGCTCAGACAGGAAAACAATGCACACATCCCATAGATTCTATTCATTTCTGAGAAGATAATGCATTTCAGGTGTGATCTATCCCCAAAAGCCATCTAATTCACATTTTTCCATCCTATTTGTTGTATACAAAATCTCCCAGGAGGTTGTTGAGACTTGAAAGCTCGCCTTAGTATACCAACGTATTTATCAGTATCTTCCTACCAACCCTGCTTTCACCAACATCCTTACCAAAAAAAAAAACTATTCAATTATCTCCCCCACCTGGCTCCCTTTCTCATCTTGCAAATTCATCCTCTCAAAGCAAGGCATCTATACCTGTAAGGTTGTCCCTCCCAAAGACACACCTTGTAGATGGCCTAGCAAGTGGCTTCTCCAGAGCCAAGTGAGAGTCACTCCTCCGGGCCCTTTTTGTGTTTTGCAGGCACTGGGACACATATGTGCATACACTCATAAACATGCACACACATATGCAAATGAATACACACACACAAACAAACAAACACACACACACACACACACACACACACACACACAGCAGCCAAGCAAGCCAAAATGAGCAAAAGGCCCATGCAGGAGAGGAGAAAATGTCCCCTTTCTATCTGCAGGCTGCCTCCAGCAAAAGCATTCCTAAACATGCTAGGTTAAATATATTGCTGCCATTACACTCTACAAGAAACACATTCCATAAAAACGAAGGTGCTGTAAATTATACAAATATGATGCTAACAAGCCAGGAAACGCGCCGCTAATGAGGTCAGCTACAGAACTCCCGCAGTGCTGCAAATCATGTGCCAATCCCGCACATGAGCTACAAGAACAGCATTGGGTCAGCATTTTCTGAGTGCGTTTGTAACCTGCTGTTTGGTGTACAGTTACACAGGTAGATAAAAAGCTTCCATGCCTCCCCCTCCACCACCCTCCAACTTTGTTTATGTGTCAAATATCCAAGCCACCAGACGAGCATGCCCTGCATTAATGTACCTGACTATTATGCCTATTGTTCTCCTGCTCAGAGTGGAGAATTAGTCACTCAGATGTGTAAATATTGGTTATAGTTTTGAAGCATGCAAGCTTTGTGTTTCTATCAGCCCCATTCCTGGAGGAATTATGCATGCTGTTGGCACCAGGTTTTGTACACACTGTATTTGCTAAAGCTCTAAAAATCAAATAAACATGTTCTCAGCTCCTGAATTATTAGTCCATTCACCATCTTTCCCTGTTAGGGGGGGAAACAATAAACACGCCGAAATGTGGCATTTAGGAACTGCAACAAGATTTCTGCTTGGCATTTACAAGTTGGAGAACAATCGAAACACCCTTCCTGTGCCTTTGTCAAGTGCCTTCCGCTCAAAGACCTGAGATGTCTTTGAAATCAAGCTTGACCTCCATGAAGGAGGCCATCCCCTGGGGTGGTGCTACGAGCCCACTTCCGCAGCTCTGTCAGACTTGGGTTGTCCCTGGTACTGGGAGAGGCAGGGAGGGGTCAAGGATGTAGGCCTGAAGAAACTCGTGTTTCCTAGCTTTAGAGCCCCAGGGCACATCTTTAAATACAAGCTGACCCTCCATCCGGGAGCTCTCCACCTCTGCTTGCTGCCCTACGTTAGCATTCATAGGTGGTCAGAGTGGAATTTAGGAGGTTTTGTTCCCCAGGGTTGGATTTGTCCAATGTGCCAAAGATTCCCCCAGACTGCAGCCGTTTCGAAATAACAAGGCCCACCAGTTTTATGGGCCAATCCTATAGCTTCTTGGCACCTTTCTTTCCATTCCAGGATCCAGAGCAATTAAGGTTTAACACCATTGCAGATGAACAAATAGAAAAGTAAAAAGCTTAATGTGAGAAGCCCCAAAGAATACCGGAGAGCACTTAGCAGGTACACATGAGCACAAAGCTATCTCCTACTTCCCCAGCACTAAGCAAGGTATTTATGGCAGAACTTAAGTTTAGAGCCAACATCAGGGACAGGGGGAGGCAGTAGTTTTCCCCTGAACTGCCTGGCCCAGCCCCTTTTGCAGACACCTGTTTATATTCCATCTTAAGGCTTTATGGAGTCTGTGTTCTCCCCAGTCTGCAGGCCCTACCGTGGATCTATTTGTATACACATATCACAGGTTTTGGAAATAACTTCAGCACATAAATGCCATTATTTCCAGCAGAGATGGTGTAAACCATATTTACTACCCAAACACTCAGCTAAAAATCGAGCTGCAAGGAAAACGGTAGCAGTAGCAGCAACAACAACAAAGAAATCAGTGACAGCTACAAACCACAGCCACAAATCAAACAAATCCATAAAGTGGCCTTGATGTAAGAAGCACAAAGCAGAGGCAGGACAAGGTGGCAGGTGGCATGTGCTCCACAGTCAGGAAGAAAACTGGATTTCTAATTCCCTTCTCTAAACAAAGTACAGGCTGCTAGGGGGCAGGGAGCCCAGAGGTGGGAAGGAAGCAGAAGGATACAGAAGGAGGGGTGCGGCAAGATGAGCTTTGTTTCTCACACTGCTGTGAAAGCCTGCACAGTCCACATATCTCGGACAAGGGGGCCTGAGACTACCCTGCATGTGCTGGGCTACGGCTGTTCCTCAGCAGCTGCCCGTCCAGCGGCACCCGAGTAAGCAGAAACACAGGCGGCATCTCCAGTCATTGCTGTTGTGGGCCTGAGGTAGGAGTTGTCTTGCTCGCTGCTCCAACCAACAACCAAGCCACATTCATGCCCCAGGTGGGAATTTTCATTCCTTTATTTTTTTTTACTTTCGCTAAGTACTTCCTGTTTACTAAATGGTAAAGCTATGTGTTCCACACAGTGCTGTAAGTGATAGAGATATAGAAGACCTTAGAGACTAATAGAGGCATAAGAAACATTAAATAAGAAAATGGTGTTTAAAAACAAAAACAGCTTTAAAGTCAAAATAGTAGCAATCAACTAGTGGCCAAGGCAGAGAGAGATAGGCTCCAGATGTTGATTAAGTCCTAAGTCACAGAATACAGCATTGGCTGGGGCAATTCAGGAAGCCTTCAAGGAGGAGGTGAGCCTTGCGAGTAAGGCAGCTCAGCAGAACAGAGAGAGCAGCAGATTCAGTGTGGGAGAGCTGGAGGTGGGTATGGCGAGATAACAGAAACGAACATGGCATATTTGCTAAGACACAATTTGGACTGATGTGTAGGCTTGTATAGGGAAACACCGGCCAATAAACTTGAGAAGGTATTTAGTTTCCTTTGAATATTAAGCAACAGAAAAATGTTGGAGATCTAACCACAATTGTGAGGAACACAAGGTGGTCTTAAGTGGGAGGACAGCCCACACTCTCATAGTCTGCATAAATTTGCATAGAGGAGACCAAGAAGTTCTGGGGACTTTCAGGGGTACAGCGGAGGCATCTTTAACATGTATGAACGTCTTGTATGTGCTGTGACCTTTCATGCCACATTCCCTCTGGAAAGCACTAAACTGCAGGAGTAGTAGACTTGTACCAATAGCCTCTGCCTCCTCTCTGGTAAAATGTGGGCCTGGGGAGCAGGGGACATCAAAGGGGAATGAGTCAGAGAGACACTGCCTCACTGGCCAGGCAGAGGGTACTTGAACTCTGAGGAAAGGTTAGTTGCTTGTAATGGGGAGGAGTGGAGAATCACCATAACCCAGAGAAGACAAAGTGTGAAATATGCATTTTTCTCTTTCATTTTACACTATTTTTATGAGTCCTCTGCTTAGTTGCAGCAAGCAAAGCCCTTGGCTCTAGCCCTGCTGGGTTGGCAAATTTATTACTGAATTTTTTTAAAAAATGAAAACAGTTCAACTGTCTGCCCAGGTAGAAGGGATTATCTCTACTTGAAAGAAACCAGACAAAAAAAGTATTCACAGTGGTAGAGGGAGGGACCCCTGTTCTGCCCGGAACTGTGTGCCTTCCACTGTGACTGAAATCAACAATGGATTGTTAAAAATGTTCTAAGTCACCTCCAGCCTGGCCACAGGAGCTGAGCTGCCATGGGCCAGCCCTTCCCTGGCTCTCTGGTGAGACCTCTCTGTGCTTATCTCACCATGATGGAATCAGTGGCCTGATGCGGAATGATCTCCCACCAGCCACTGAGGGAGACAGTCAGGGCCCACCTTCCAGATGGAATTTGTTGGGGGATGGGGTGTTAACTGCAAAACCCCACAGAGACCCAGACTACCAGAGAAGCCCTAAGTCAAAACATGACCTGGAACCTTCACTTGTATATTTACCTAATTCAGGGCTCAACTCCTCCTTAGGTTGAACACTTTGTTGGATTTTCACAAGTACAAACACTGTAAGATGAGAAGAGAAAAAAGGGGGGGGGGGGGTATTACAAATGACAGCCTGCTCCTCCACTCCCATGATTTCAGTGGACTGTTTCCATCTTAATGGTTTACTGAATTCCTACTATGTGCCCCACAATGCACTGGGCATCAGAAGGGGTGAAGACGTAGTCCCTGTGCTCAGGATTCTGACTGACCAGTATGCTGATGCTTTTGGTCTGTGCAGGCTACTATAACAAAATACTTTAGGTCTCAGAAATGTCCAAACAACAGAAGTGTGTTGCTTATGGTTCTGCAGGCCAGGAAAGCCGCGATGAAGGCACTGGCACATTCCTGGAGGATTTGCCTGTCTGTTTCATATGTGGCACCTTCTCCCATAGGAAAGGGGGCAGAAGGGCCCCCCAAACCTCTTTTATGAGGGCACTCATCTCATTCTCCTCCCAAATACCCCTGCTCTTCATCTTGCTGCCTCAGGATTAGGTCACAACATATGAATGTGGAGGGGACACAGACACCCAAACCACAGCAGCCAGCTCCTCCCAGCCCCTGCTCAAGTCTAAATTATTTTTGCACCATTGAATAATTGCAGAAACTGGGGCTCTGAAACATTAAGTCCTAATCCAAAGCCACCAAGCCAGGAAAGGAACAGTCCATTCCTGAGAACCAGCATGGCTTGTCTAGATCCACACCCTGAACTCTCCAGGGTTCTGCAGCCTGTTGTATTCCTGTCTTTCCCATGGAACAGAGCTTCCTATTGATATCTCTCTAGGAGCTTCAGTGTTGCTGGTGCATACTGAAGGCCAGGCTCACCCAGTAGGAAGAGGTAAGAGATAAGACAATCTTCTCGCTTTTACCAGCCATGCTCTAGCTCCCAGCATCTGACCTGAATACCTTATTTCCAGCTTCCTGTTACTTGAGTGTGTTGGCCATGCAGAACCAATTGGCACTTCCCACTCTAAGACTCAAGTCCCCTTTGGCTGCCCTTGGGAAACTGAGATCCATACCTCCTCAGCTGGGGCTCTCTTCCTGGACCACTGCCAACCAGACCCCACCTTCTCTGCATTGTCAGCCTTGCTCCACCACTCTCCTTTCAGGCAGCCCAGTGTGGCCTGCCCCCGGAGCCTCAGCCTTCCCTTCCTTGCCCTAGGCCCATCCCCTCACTGCAGCCCCCCCCAGATATGGGGAATTAGTGTCTGCCAAGCACCATGAGGGGGAAAACAGCATCGTGAGGAGGAAAACAGCCAAGCACTTTCCAGCTACAAGAAGAAAGAGATTTTAATTGAAAAATGAAATCACAGATTACATGCAAATCTTTGTTGGCAAATTTCAATTACTATCAAATTAAATGCATAGCTAAGTTAAGCATCTTTGGGACACACCATTTAATGTTTCCCTGGGATGTGTCCACAGCAATCAGAGGCCACATGATAGGTGTCCCATAAAGAGGGAGACCCCAGAAAAGAACTTCAGGGAGCCTAGGCTCTTGCAGCCTGATGCCCCACATTCAAAATTTAAACAGACTGACCTTAAGCAGAAAGTGGCCCAATAGCACAGGACAAGAGATTTCTGATGAAATTTACCCCCATCCAGCTTCCTGTATTTCAAAAGCAAGAAAAAGATTATATAATAATCTAATAGCAGCAATAAAATACTTTTATAAAAATTACAAAAACAGGAAAAAATACTTTGCCTATTATTATGTATTACAAGTAAAAAATAAATAAATAAAGCCATAATAATATGCTGAGCTGTAAATGATTATAGTCAACAACTTCTGTGGATAACATACTACTATTGTGCACTGCTGGACTGTGTTGGATTGTTTCACTGAATTCAAGCACCTATAATAATTGAATGACAATAGAATACCCATCTTTAACAGGACTAAACAAAAAAAAAAGGGATACAAAGAAGAACCATTCTGCATTTGTATAAACAGTACAGTTAGGTTAAATATGCAGCTACGTTCGTGTAATTCTATGAGAAGAAAGATTTGCACTAATAGTGTTTGGACAGGATATCCTGTCTGCTTCTTGTACTATGGATAACCACTAGGAAGATAACAATGTAAAAAGTATTAATTATTGAAACTGTACTATAATTCAGCTTTTAAAAAGATGGGTATATAGCTACATTCTCTTAATTCATTGATTAGAGGCATCTGCTCTAAAAGTGTTTATAGATAATCATGTATGCACCTTTGCAACAAAAGCCACTGTGAAAACAATGTGCAATGTATTAATTATTGAATCTGTTCAACTAATATGATTTAAAACTGTCTCATTGCTGTTTGTTCTTCAATAAAATTATAGAAAAAACAAGTAAAAAAAGAACCAAGGCTAAGAAAGACCCTTGATCAAGCTCAGGGAACCAAGGGCAGAGCTAAACCAAGAGTACAGCTTAGGGCCAGAGAGATGGCTCAGTAGAATAAGTGCTTTCCTGACAAGTGCAAGGGCTGAGTTCAATCCCTGGTTCCACCAAAAAGAAAAAAAAAAAGAGTACAGGTTATAGGAGCAGAATGAGAGCCTGTGCCTAGGCTCTGTCATTACCCTAGATCATTAAGTTAAACCTATACAATAAGCTCCACCCCTTGCCAGTCTGGGGACAATGATGCTATCTTTGTCCAACTCTTCAGGATTCTCTCCCCACATCCATCCCTCCCAGGACGGCCCAACACATGGGCCTTAAGTGCTAATGAGGCACAAGGCACTTTGCTGGGCACTGTTACCTGGGAAACACACCCCCTCTTCATTCCTCAAGGCAGCAGCCCTGCTTCTGGCTTCAAGAGCACACGTGCCCATTGTTACATCTGAATGTCTCCAACCACACTGCAAGTGCTTAAGGAAAGGATGTTGGCAGCTCCAGGTACCACTATCCTCTATCCTATACCCTTTCAAATCCCTCTTAATACACATATTGATGGAAGGCAATACATATTTGCAGGGATACCATCCTATCAGGGTAGTTTTTGGTTTTTTGTTTGTTTGTTTGGTTGGTTTGTTTTGTTTTGTTTTGTTTTGTTTTGGTGGGACTGAACTCAGGCCCTTGCGCTTGCCAGAGAGGCACTTATTCCACTGAGCCATCTCCCCAGCCTCTAAGGTAGTTTTTGGCTCTGAAGATGTAGCCATGTATATATGAAGCTTTGCCCTGAATTCAGAGCTGTTCCTGGATTCCTTTCATTCACCAGGAAGCTTTTCATCTCTGGTAAATTATTTCCATATTGACCAACACCCAAGTCTCTAGAACATCCCATCACAGCCTGTGGGTGGCTTGGGGGTCCCCAGCTCTTCCCTGGTATCAGTTCCCCAGGACCTTCTGTACACCTGCAGATAGAAGGCAGAAGCCTGTGATTTGGGGCTTGTCCAAGAGCTAGCACAGGCATCATCCTCAGGGCCTCTCTCCTCAGAGTCTGGTGAGAAGAGGCCAGGACATCTGACAGACCAGGAAGGGTGAAGAGAAAGGCCACCTCCACAGGGCCTGGGGCTTCCCAGCTAGGGCAGTATCTCCCCTGACTCCACCTCTGCAGAGCATGTGGGTTCTCTGGCCTTATCTGCCAGATGGCTCCCCGAGGGGATGATTTATTAGGTGCAGAAAGCTCACTGATAAATTTTACTGCAAGTCCCCAGCAGAAGACTGGGGGTAGCAACAGCCTGGCACAGGCAGCTCTAATGGAAAGTGCCGTCACCAAAGAGCAAAGCATTATTTATGACTGTCTGTAATGCCGTTCGGGGGAAATGCATCATCGCCTCCCTGTTCCGTGCGTGCAAGGACGGCAGGGTTGGGGGCGGGGGAACAGGTGGGGAACAGTGAGAGCCTTGCTGGGAATCTGCCGGCAGAGAGCAAGGCCATATTTTCCCTGGGTGACCCAAGTCTCCTTGTCAAGCTCTGACCTACAAGGTCCCCTTACTACCCCTCTTCCCACACTGTGCTCAACCCATCCTCTCGCTCTGCCCTGTAACAGAGAGGAAAATAGCATTTGGAAGTTCTCTGTGTGGAGTGCAGACCCTTGTACGCCTGCATGGATGAGGGCAGCCCTGCCTTGGAGCAGGTCTAGACCTCATGCCCCACTAAGCTCAAGAAAGCAGGGGATACTCTCCCATTTTACAACTGCTACAGAAATGGAAGCTTGGAGCAAGGCCTCTGTGGTCACTCAGCCTCTGTGGTCAGGGCCAGGTGGCTGTTAGGCCTGGAAACGTTCTCCCTCCTGATACTCAGGTGGCCCTTGTGGGGTCCTTCTGCCCAGCTCTCCTGTGGCATCAGCTTCATGGACACATGAAGGGAATGTCCTTACCTAGTCCCACCACCCCCACCATGCCAACAGGTGAGGTCCCAGCCCCGTACTTCTTTTCCATATGTACCACATAGTCGTGGATTCCCATCTGCCTTCCATTTGAATTATTTATAGGTAAGTCTGTCTCTGTTATCAAATTAAGTGCTCCTTGAGGGCAGGGTCTGTTTCATATTCATTTTTATGTTCATCTCAGCAGTAGGCAAAGCTCCTAGCACCAAGTAGCCTTGATAAATGCAGGATAATAAAATTACACTGACAGACAAGATATACAGTAGTGGGATGGTGGCCCCATGTGTTCTCAAGCACCTGTCACCATGTCCTATTCATAATGTTGGAAACTGGCTCACCCCCACCGCATGTCAATCAGCATGGCATAATGGAAAGAGCACTGCTTAAGAGGCAGGAAGATTAGGCTCTAGTGGGCAGCAACCCCAGACATTCTCTGAGAACTTAACATGAGCCACATCAGGTTTCATCCCTGGCTCAATGACTCAACTTGAGCAGCTCGGTTGACTCCTGTATGTGTCGCTGCTCTAGGATTAAATGAGTGACATAGTCTGCTCATCCTAACTAACAGGATTAATATGGGAACATGACTGTGGCAAGAAGCAGATCTGAGTTCCAGGGAGGGAACAACCTGTATCAAGCAGTTCTTTATGCAAGAACTA
Organism: Ctenomys sociabilis; assembly: GCA_004027165.1. Classification (NCBI taxonomy): domain Eukaryota; kingdom Metazoa; phylum Chordata; class Mammalia; order Rodentia; family Ctenomyidae; genus Ctenomys; species Ctenomys sociabilis. Next base: position 17,408 of record PVKA01017188.1, read on the forward strand.
TGCCAGAGTCTTCTGTTCATGTTACTCATTTAAATGGCTTCACAATAGCTCTGTGGGTAAATTCTGTTATTATGTTCACAAATATAAATTTAAAAACATGGTGTCAGCTCCTTTAGTCACTGGCCAGGTGTCCTTGAGTTAAGTCATTTTCTCTTTGAGGACATTATATATCATGTGTGAAATAAAGGATTCAATGAGATGCTTAACAAAGTCCTTTCAGCTTCAAATCTCTATAGATTTTTAGAGTCACACTATCACTGAATCATCTCAGGCAGCTCTAGCATTGGAAGAGAATGGATGATCAGAATTTCTAAGAACAGTAAGCTATGTATTGAATTTTTTCTGGAAGATCTGAGGGTTTAATGTACCCCAACAAAAAACATCAAAGAATTTAAGGATAGGACACTTGAGAAGAAAGAATCTGATGGGTTCTTTCTTTGGATGAGAAGTCATAAAGGGGGTGACACTTGAGAAGGAAGAATCTGATACCTTTAGAACTAGAAAGGTGGCAGGCCAGAGGTATAGTGACTGTAAATGCCTCTGGAGACTGGGCTCTGGGATTGCCTACTTTCTGGCTGTCCATCCTAAATTAGTGAAGATATTGACAGTGGTGCCCTGTCAAAGCTTTCTTTGTCTCTTTTCCAGATCCATGGTTGATGTTCCCAGATTCCTAACATTAGAGAGAACTTTATGACTTCTCATCCAATGAATCTTCACAGAAACTAAGGACAAGAGCAGTAAAGCTCCTTAGAAGCTTTCTGTTACTGTAACAAACACCTGAAACAGACAACTTATAAAGAGAAAAGGTCCATTATCGGTTGGCACTGTTGCTTTGAGCCTGTTGCAAGACAGCACATCATGGAAGAGAACATACAGAAGAACAAACTGTCAATTCATGGGCAAGATATGGAAGAGAAGAAGAGGAAGAGGCTGGAGGCTCCTATTCTGTGTGAGGACACACCTCCTACGATCTGAATTCCCTCCCAAAGCCCCATTTCCTAAATTTCCACCAGCTCTGTATGGGCTTTAAGACCTGAGCCTTCAGGGGACACGGAAGATTCAAACTAAGGTACCACCAATCAGTGGTCTTTTCTACAATGGATGATCAGTCAGGCCACTAAATAGCACACAGGTTCTCCATTTACCCTTCCCGGGATTCACTTCACAGGAAAAGCATCTAGCCTGTCCCATGGGAAGCCACATTCCTGAGAATCACAGTGGTCCTTTGTGCTTGTCTGCTTGCTCAGTGATAATGATAAAGGAAAGCCCTTTAACTTTTCAAAAATATTAATTTGGGACCCAAGGTCAACATTAATATAATTCAGCTGACTTTATACAAAACTAGACAAATAATAAGCCTAGTAATCAATCTGATGAATTTCCATCAAGCAAATGGGGTTCCCAGACAGGTTTGCAACACAAATGATGGCCTTCAGTCTGAATTCCACCACATCACAAAACAAAGACTATCTTGGAAACAGAAGCTGAACCATAGTTGATTTTTTTTTCAAAAAAAAATGACCATTTTGAAGTCAGACAGCCTTAGCTTCAAGACTCATATTATATCTTGTGTCATTCAAGGCAAGTTACTTAACGTTTCTTAGCCCACATTTCCTCCTCTAGAAATAATTTTTTCATAGGACTATTTTAAGGACTGCATTAGTGAAGTGCCAGGCACATAATGGATGCACAATCTATGGTATTTATTATGACTATAACTTTCAGAATGTCACATGAACTCAGGCATTGATCACATAGCTAGTAGGACAGTCTGAATGTTTTGGCCTTGCCATGTTGAAGCCTCGTGCCTAATGTAGCAGTGCTGGGAGGTGTGGCCTGATGGGAGGTCTTGGATTGCGCACTCCACCCTGGTAAATGGATTATTGTCAGGGGGTCTTGCAGCAGAGGCTTCATCACACCCTCTGCAACAGCAAGCTTCATCCCTCACTGCCCCCTGACCTGCACCATGCAAGGGAGCAGCAATAAGGCCTTTAGCAACTAGAGGCCACTTCAATTTCATAGCCCCCAAAACTATGAGAAATATATTCTGTACTTTATACATTACACAGTCTCAGGTATCCTATTATAGCAGCACCAAGTAGCCTAAGACAATTGTCTTCCTGAGCAACATAAACTCTCTCCATTGCTCTTAAGAAACAAGCCCAGAAGATGATAAAAATGCATTATAATTCAGATTCATTCTAAAGATGAATCTCCATAAAGAATGACTCATGTTCATCTAAATGACCAATCCCTCTGGAAATTGTGACTTCATATCCAATTTCCAAGTGACTGCTATTTTTTGATACGTTGACTATCATGGAGCGTAAAATACTCAGCCATAAGAAATAAATATGATGTGGTTTTTTGCCGACCATCCAAAAGCTAAAGACAAGAACAAAAACACTCCTATTATTTAAGCGTCTGCTTATCAAACATAGGTTCATGGTCTGGTCCTAAGAAAACTTCAGAAGAATTACCTGGAGTGCTCAGTTAAAAATGATGATTTCCAGACTTCAAGTCCAGAAATTCTGATTTAATCTAAAAATGAAGCCCAAGACTTCACATTATAAACAAGCCAGAGATTCAGAGGTACATCCAGGTTGAAAACCACTGACATTTATATGTCAGTGGTTATGTTTCTATGTATATTTTATTATTTTTATCACATATTTTCTGTCTTTTTGAATCTAATATTTTTACCATTAAATCACAGCAAGACTCAGGGAAAAGAGTGAAACTATCTTTATGCTGGTCTCATGCCCCCATCAGCAACTTCCATTTATATTTTGAGATTCTTACAGCACTAGATGTTATAAAATTTCTCCTTGCTTTCAGTCTCTGGGTTTCATAAAAATGCTACTCAGTATTTAAGATAGTAGTAAAGTTTTAAGACTTTAAACAGAAAGTAGTAAATAGAATTTAGCTGCTCTAATACAACTGATTCATTGGCTTCCAGAAACACCAGGGGGCACTGTGAGAAGACTTCTAGCTCTCAGTGGGGGAGGTCTGCTGGGTTCAACTAGTGATGTCTGCTGTGGGCATAACCAACACCAAGGTCAAAGAAAAGATGCTTCCAGCTGCTCTTCAAAGTGTGTAACTTCCAGATGAGGAATAGCATCAAAATTAATTTTAAAATTATATTTACAGGGCCATGGAGATGGCTCAGCAGCCAAGTACCTGCCTGGCAAGTGCAAGGACCTTTGTTCAATCCCCAGTATCACATACCATGCTAGCCCTGTTTGGGCCCACTGAGCTGGCACCAAAGCCGGGCATGATAACACATGCCTGTAATCCCAGCTCCAGGGAAACCCCAGCTGAAACAGAAGGATCACTATGAATCTCAGCTGCACTGCGAGACCTTCTACCAAATACATTAAAAAATAATAATAATAAAATAAAATCATATCTACATTTAAAGTTTCCATCCATATATTAGTGGAAACCTTTTATCCATTTTTATCAGTTTCCTGACTATGTTAAAGATGTGTTTTAAAATCTGTATGGCCTGGTACAATACGAAGAAAAACAATCTAAGACTAGAAATTGAAAAAGATATTGCTGCCTTGTGTGAACAAGGACAGACTACAATGTAAATAAATAAAGAAGTCCTTCTCATGTGTGGCCTACCCTTGAACTATTCCTTCTAGCCTAAAAGTCTTTCTCTTTTATTTTTTGCTTTTCTATGCTCTCTGATATGGTTTTACTGCAGCTATTCTAAGCATTTAAGACAAATCAAAACCTATCTACCTCCTAATAAAAGATTTGACAGATCTCTCATTCCTGATTGGAGCTGTTCTCCCATAATATTTAGGGACTTCATGGACGCACTCTTGATGACCTGCTACACAGTTCTGGTTCCTTGTGTGTTGTCTGCCTCTTGCTCTGGCCTGGGAGCCTGGACAGTAAGGACAGCAGAGTCATGCTCACTGTTACAGTCTCACAGCACCCAGAAACCTGAGTCTTCCTTGTAGGTCCTCAGCTGAATTAAACTGAAAAGGCATTTTTAGGCTTTGTTTTGCTTTACTTTTATAAGACAAAAAAAAAAAAAAAAAAAAAAAAAAGCTGTGGGGTTGCTATGGTTTGGATAAGTGTCCTCCAAAGGGCCTGGGTTGAAGGCATGTCCATAGTCCATTGGTGCTGCTGGGCAGATAGAGAACATTTGAGAGGTGAAGCCAGTCACACAGGGCTGTGCCCTTGAGTGGAATATTGAAACCCAGCCCCCTCGTCATCCTCCATGGCCTGGCCCTTAGGAAAATGGTCTACTCCCCTACATGCTCCCCACCATGATGTACTGCCTTGCTTGTCCTCAAAGCAAATGGGCAGACCAACCATGAACTGAAACCTCCAAAACTGTGAGTCAAAATAAACCTTTCCTTTTGCAAATGGATAATTTCAGGTACTTTGTTATAATAGCAGAAAGTTAGCATTGCTCAAGGGAACATCTTCCTGGTGTCATAAGTTCTCCCTGGTGCATATGAATGCAGGGAAGCCTATGTGAGCGAAGGCCCTTACCATTGCCCTTCCTAAGTTCTTTCTCTGCCTCGGGGATGAGGGAGAAGAGCTGACAGGAGAGGGCCCCTTGCTGAGGGAAAATCCAAGGAGGTTTGTCTGTGGAGTATGAGGCATCTGCTGCAAAGCAGGCCCAATGAATAGGCCAATGATACACTTTCCCAAGCGACACTGGCCAGGAGATGTGGTCAGTGGAGGGACCAGTTGGCCCAGCTCCAGCCCCTCAGCCACCTTCAGAGCAGCTACATGTCTAGCCATCTCAGTGCGTAGGCCATAGTCCAGGTCCAGGAGCCCTTCTCTCCTCCCCAAGAATGACAAGTGGCCAGGCATGGAAGGCAGAAGGGAAGGAGGGACTAGGTTCTTCCACGAGTCAGGGCTGAATATGAGTCAAGTGCAATCACATCAGAGACTGCATTTGCTGGTTTAGCCCCCAGAAGTGGCTCAGTTCATCCTGTGCCCTGCCCTGAAGGCACCTGGGTTTCCAGGGGCCTCCACTCAGCACAGAAAAGCCAAGAGATGGATAGAACAATGCTTATATACATACTTGACTCTTCTCTAAATGTTACTTTTTGTAAAATTACAGAATTGTGAAGCTCATCAGCATTGACAAGAGCATATATTATAAGCTCTTTGTCTTACAGATCAGAAAAATGAGGCCTAGAGATGCTTATGATGTATTTTCTCCAGGGCCTCCATCTGTTTGGTGGTAGGGAGGGAGCTGTAGATCAGGCCATTTGATCTCCACATTAGCATTATTCCTAACTCAAGCTTCAAAAGATGTTGTGCATTGGTCATTAACTCTTACTCAATATAGGTAAGAAAATGCTATTTCTGAATAGGCAATGATTAAAATGATAAACATATCAAAATGCTGTTCTCTATTCTTCCTCTTAGTTCTCAAAATCATATTGGACAGGCAGATTAGGTTCCTCCAGAAGAAAAAAGTTAAATTTTAGGAAAAGGGAACAAGTATTTACTGAATATCTATGTCTATCCACAGGCCTAGGCACTTATTACCTTCAATCCTTGCAAGTGCCCAGAAATCAGGTGCCAAGACCTCTTCTTTCATAAAGAAGGAAATGAATTCTTAGAAGCATGAAGGGACTGGCCCAAGAAGCAAAGTTCACAGCTGGTGGGACTGGATCTCCTGATTTCCAGGCCAGTGTTTTTCCACTCTTCCATGATGTAAACTGTCTGGGATTTTTGACTTCCTGAGGCCAAGGCAAGGCAAGAAGGCACATGAGGGTGACATGATCAAGGCAGCACCCAAGGGTCCTGTCCTGCTCCACCCAATAATCAGTCCCTTCTGGTCCCCCCTAGCCAAGTGCTCAGTGGTGTCCACCCTCCATGAGTCTGTGAATGATCCTGGAGCCAGGTGGAGATCAGGAAAACAGAGAGAGAGAGCGCAGAGGACCGACTTCTGGCCACCCCAGTAGAGTTACACCCAGAGGCACAGAATAGGGAGGCCTGTCCTCAGTGTTCTGTTGGAATGCAGTCCCTCCCTCCCTCAGCAGCATGCTATGAGGACAAATGAGGTAATATACCTGAAGTGTGTTGAGAGCTTTCTAAGTGCAACATAAATATAACCATGGAGATGCTGATATAACAGTAATAACAGCGGTGATGATGGGGCTACATCCATGGTCATAATTTAAGGGAATATTTAAAATGAGAAAACCCAACAAAATCAATCCACTGAACTTTATTTAGAAGAGAGGCTGCTAATAAAAATGTTATGGGAATGCAAACTCTAGGGAAATAATGATTATTTTTTTCTATTAAAAGGTTCATCAGATCCATATCCAAAGTAAAGTTCAGTTATTTGTGGGCTCTTTGCTACTCAAAGCAACAAGTTCTCTGTTTGCAAAGCAGTAGCTGCTGCTGCCCTTCTGTGTGCTAGAAGATGCAATTTACCTGTACTTCTACACGCACTATTGGAGATTTCAATTTATCGAGGGTCCTGGCACAAACAAGGAATGTGTCTTTAACACTCTTCTTGATCTTCCTCTTATCCCACACCCTCACTCAAAGCTGCTGTGCAGCTTAAGTTCAGAATCATTTGTGGGTGAATCTTAAGTTTGTGCTGCCTTTCTCAGAATTGAGTGAGGTTTTACCCCAAAGATAAATAAATCCCCATCAGTATAGAGGTAACACGGAGTGCATAGGGGGTACCCACTGCAGCAGAATGCCCCCTCCTCTAGGCATCAGATCCCATTGCCCTGTTAGAGACATGGGGGGGGGGAGATGTACTTGCTAGGCTAGGGGGAAACTAGTGTGGTAGGGAGGCATATAGGAAGCAGCTTCCAATGGAAGCATCTGCCAGGGCACAGGGAAAATGAGGAACCTGGTCAAGGATGGAAGGAACCCTATTCCAGGCCCAAGTAGCCGTAGACTGCTGTTACCCTATTCTTCAGCTCTTCAATGGAATGGAAGTGGATAGAAAACTACTTGAATTAAATTTCCACCTTTAGGGTCAGCCAAGTAGCTCAGCAGATTAAAGCTCCTGCAAGCAGGCACAGGGGCCAAAGTTTCAACCCCCTGGGCAGGAGTGCTGTACCAGCCCTGCCCCCAGGTGCACTGGGACATTAATTGAGACTGGGTATGGTGGGGCGCACCTGTAATTCCAGCTCTTGGGAGGCTGTAAACAGGAGAATCACTACAAGTCTGATCAAGTAGTGAGACCCTAAACACCCTGTACACCCTTCCCTAAATACAGAAAAAAAAAAAAAAAAATTCCACCCTGGTATTTTAAGAAACCTCTGTGAGCACCACCAGGAAAAAAAAAAAAAGATAACCACCCGCAATGTTTTGGAACTTGCTGATGCACATTGTTTTGGGTTATTGTAATCATCTCCAAAAGACAGCATGGAGAAATGGACTCAGTGGGGCGCTGAGATTGGTGCCGAAGAAAACTCATTCCCATTATTTTCCCCAAAATATGGTAGTCACGCTGGAAAACTCTGGACAGGAGGCCACGTGGCATGGCACTGGGCTGCTCATGTCTGGGTTCAGGGCATCTGTGCACGGGCACTTACATAGCTGTGGGCCACAGACAGCCTGGCCGATCCCATCGTGAACACAGGACAGCTTCATGTGACCGAGGAAACAGAAACCACGGCACGTAAGCCTGAGGACTGCCATCCACACCCTCACGCAATCTAAATGGCCATCTTCTGGTAGTCATAGGAAGAAATAGTTTTCAGTCAGTACCTTTATTTGGCTCGAAAGTTGATGAAAATTATCATCATTTTTATTCATCCTCAAAAAGGAAAAAGACCTTGCTATTGAGAGCCATGGGCTACTACATTACTCCGTTTCATGTTGCCATAAGAGAATGCTCAGTGCAAAGCACCTGATAAAGAGAGTTTATCTGGCATGATTTGGATGCCGGAGAGGCCCAAACAGTGTAGCATCATTGCTATGAGAGCCCCTAGCTGCAATGCAACGTGGCGAATAAGCAGACAGAAGACCATCCAAATGTGGAAGGGACATTCATTCAAGCAAGGAAGAAAAGTATCAGAGAGAGGCTAGAGTTGCTCTTTTATAACAATATATTCTTGAGGAAATTACCACAGCCCCGCAAGACCATAGCAGTGCCTTCAGAGAACAGAGTGCCCATGATCAAATCATGCTCCACCAGCCAAGCATCTTACAAATCCTCCCCTTGTCAATACTGTTCTCCTGGCTTCCAGCACATTGTTATGGTTTGGATCCTCAATGGCCCCTAAAGACTCACATGCTAAAGACATGAGTGTCAATCCCTGGTGCCACTTGGAAGTGATAGAACCTTTAGTGGGTGAGGCCTGGTACAAAGAAGTCAGAATATTGGGGAAGTACTCTGGAGGAACACTGGTCTCATTTTCCTTTCTCCTCTTGCTTCCTGGCCATGATGAGGTGGACAGAGCTGCCCCAGCACATACAGCTTGTATGATGCACTGTACCAACACCAGCACAAAACAGCGGGGCCAAGCAGCCATGGATGAAAACTTCCAAAACCATTAGCTACAAAATAAATCTTTCTTTGAAAGTGATTTCTTCAAGTATTTTGCCACAGCAAAGCTGACTGACACACACATGAACCTTTGGGGACACACTCAGACTATGCCTGAACCACACCAGCTGCTTCATGCCTTTATAAACTGAATGTTCCAGTGTGGATTCATCACAGAACTAAGTCTCCCTTTAACAGGGAGACTTAAGAAACATGTGCATACCTGTCTACTACTTTAGACATTGGACACTTGTGCTGAGATATTTCTGGCCATGGCATTCCTAAGGATCTGTGTCTACTGCCCCTCTCTGTCTTTAACTGAGGAAGAGTTTTAAGAAGTACATCTGGGTTGAGTTTCCCCTGGCTGTCCACTCTATAGCTAATGGACTCAGTTTTGCCACCCGTAGAATGAAGTTTGTAAATTTTCAAATCTCAAAATATTCCATGGAGATGTATTTCCAGAGCTTTATCCCCAGAGACTTCAAGGACAGAAAAGGCACACTTCATTTAGAATGACTGAACCAGAATATGCATACTGCAGAAGAATAAAAGCCCTCACTTCCAGAAGGCTCTTAACCTTGCTAATTTATAGTGTGTCTCTTGCCCTCTGCCAGATTTTCTCTACCTAAAAGTGTGCAATGATCAGTAGTTCCATTTCCTTCCCTTTTCCCCTGGTTTCATCATCTAAATAATGCTTCCTGCAACCACTTTCCCCCATCCCAATGAGATATTAGGGTTTGCCTCTAGAAGAAAATGAGGCAATTCTCTCTCTAATTCTCTCTCTCTCTCTCTCTCTCTCTCTCTCTCTCTCTCTCTCTCTCTCTCCTCTCAGTCTTCTGCCTGTCTCTATCTCTGCCTCTGTCTCTGTTTCTATCTCTGTCTCTCACTCTCTCATCTCTCACTCTCACTCTCCCATTGAGAAATCAAATTATATTCAAAGACACCAACGTGCAGGCACTATGTCCTTGTCCTTCAGGGAGAGCCCTGTCACCCAACTCTATGCCATTTCCTCTGGTGCATGTAAGGCTGACATGAAGTGAGAGAGACAGAGCCACTAGCCATACCAGCTTTAAGTTTCAACCAAAAATTGGCATTTGAACCTGATCAGCAAACAGAATGCTTCCATCCTCCAAAGGGGCTGAGCAAAGGATGATTGTGTTCAGAAAATGCTGCTTAAATCCATAATGGTTCGACACAACCATGGGACATGTCGTGCAGTTCCTCAACACTTGGTATTTTGCTAAATTCAGTCTCTAGTCTAAAAACGCATGGACCCAAATTCAAAGCCACTTCCTCTTCATTTCTTCAGACATATACCAGAATGCCAATTTGGCCTTTGGCTAAAGGATGAGAGGTTTGGGTCAAGAACATGGAGCATGACCCTAGCTGGTCATAGCTAGGGTTCAGTCACCTTGAGCCTGCACTGGGATTCTGCTTGCATTCTGAGCTACTCAGATCATTCTCAAAGGAACTGGGGAATATTAGACCCAACATCCACAGTTCAGAAACACTGGCCAAAAGGGGTGGGGCTTAAAATGCTGAATAATGCTTACATTCACTAGAAATTGCTGGTAGATGGCTTGTGTAAAGGAAGTTCTACTTCACTTCTAAGCCTCACAGATTAATGCTGCTAAGATTTATTCCTGAGACACATTTTATGTGTGATGTGCTGAAATATTTTCACTGGGTGGCACATCCAGGAAGTTTGCTTATTTTCAGTATGGGTCCTGAACAACAGATACTATGGACCCAGCTCTGTCCACAAAGAATGGAGCTAGGCATTCCCATTGCTCATAATAAGAAGAGAGGAAGATAGAGACAGACAAGACACAGACACAGAGACACAGAGACAGAAATGGGGAGTGAGGAAAACACAGTTTTTCCAAAAACTTTTGTTCATTTATTAAAGTTCTCACTTGGATTTCCTACTTACAGTTTGACCTAAGAAAGACCTTTCTGTATAGTTTTATTGGCCCTGATATTTGACAGCAGAATTAGTAATGAAATATGAGTCTCCTCTACAAGAAGGAAGTTAAATATCTGTATTTACTCCACACTCCCCCACTTACACGCCCATTCCCATGCAGCAAACTAGCTCACATTTTTCCCCTAGGAGAAGAATGGTGGAGTAGGAAGGCTGATAAAAACAAAACAAAAAAAAATCTTCATTTTCAAGTTTTAGGAGTGGTCCCTGCAGTATAAAACTTTTCCAAAATAATTTTCACTTCGCTAGATTCACCACACTACTGATTTTGGAATGCACCTCCTACCTGAGGTGTGACGGAGATGTGTCTCACAATGCATCACCACCTATAAACTAGCTCAGACTGAATGCCTCCATGCGGATCCCCACCCCTCTCTGCTACCCACCACCCTTCTCCTTCAAAATGCAGCTGCAGACCCCTGGGAGCCTCTCAGCTTGGCTCTCACGGCCATGCAGACTGACCACTTGACTGGCTTGGGGGGCATGGAGGGGATGAGCAAAGCACAGGTCGGGCATGTTGGTGGGTCGTGGGGGTACGAGCCCTGGTCCTGCCTCTGGCCCCAAGCCCCTTCCTCCTGGTGCTGCTCCTCCTCTTTTAAATGATGGGCCTTAGTGATGGTGAAGCTGATTAATGCACTCCTTAAATATAAACAGAGGTTGCTTTAAGTATTTAGCACCCAGCTCTAATCATCTAAAACAGGAGGATTATTATGAGTCCAACCTACATAGTGAGACACTGTAGACTCTGCATTAATACATTTTAAAAAAGAAAAAAACAAAAAGTTCACTCAAGTCACTAAGCCATCAGGGCAGGACTAGGAGCCATCCATTTCCCATCTCCACCCCAGACTCCAAGCTCCTTCCTCCTCACAAAAATCTCTGTACACAAGGGTTCCCTAGGCCTCTCCCAGCTGGGCCAAGAAGCCAGGCAGCAAGCAAAGCCTCCATGGGAAGAGAGGCTACTTACAATCCTGGGTCAGAGGCCTCCAGCCACTGGAAGCTGGGTTCTGATGCACCCCACACACACCCTCCCACTGCATGCCCGGCATCTGGATAACAGCCTCCACTCAGCATGTATAACTCAGAGCCACATGACACTGAAATGCTAAGTGAAGAGCAATTAACTTTTGCTTCTGAAAACCCACTTTAGCTTCCCATAACTCTTTGGGGGCTGTTTCAACTAAGCCAAACCTCCTGCACGTTCTCCCTCAGCAATAAATTACTTTCCTGGCTTTAATTAGCTGTTGGAGTGCAAAGCGGGCTGGGTGCTGACGTGGCAGCTTTCCCCACAGGTCCCATTCTGTCAGACTCAGGGAGAACAGCAGCTGCAGGAAGGCGGGCCACCTCAGCAGGCACAGGGTAGCCCGGTGCCTCAGTGCATCCTCCCGTTCTGCCCACCGGTGGAGGTGCGGGGGGGGGGGAGGTGAGGGGGGGCATGGAGCCCCTGTCTCCCACAGTCTGGTTCTAATCATGAAGCCAGTGGGAGGGGCCCTGGCCTCCACGGGTGTTTGTCTGGCCCTTGCTGGTGTGGCCCAGCCCAGCTGCTTCCCTCCCTACAGATTGCTTGCTTCAAAGGGCCCCCAGCATGTGCGCATGCACGCACCAGCCCCAGATAGCCAATATCTTTATCTCCCTTATTCTTGCTAAGGGAGAAATTACTGACAGAGCTTAACGCAAAAGCCCTCCCAGGAGATTCTGCTGCATAATTGTGAACTAAGCTTGAATCGAAATGAGTAAATCTCCAAGAATGTGGTTTTAGTCGATCTGTAGGCTGAAATAATATTCACTGGAAAAGAAAGGAGTAATAAAGCAGCCTGGAACCCCCAACAGCACTCTGCACCCCAGATTGGGATAGGAGGCATACAACCCTACCTCTAACTACAGTGTGACTGTCAACAAATCCCTCTGTGGCCCAACAGCCCATATGAAAGGTGGGTAAACACACCAGAGTCCCCTGGGGCCTGGCCACACTGAGTGACACGAGAGCATGAGTGCGGCGCGTGCGTGTGTGAACAGGAAGTTGCACTCTACACCACACCTCAGTGCATTCTCCCACTCTACTTTCCCAAGTCTGCATCACCTGAGCAGCAGCACACACCAAGGCCAGCTCAGTGGCCCGGCCTGGGCCGCCCCTTTTGCAGGGGTCTGCACGGCAGCTCCTCAGCTCTGCAGAACAGCCTATGCCAAGCACTTCTCCTTCAGGCCTCACTTACACCTCCTCTGACAATCAATGACCTTCCGCAGCCCCCTTCTGGGCTGCTTTCTTCCATCCTTCCTTTCTCAAAGAAAAAAGAAAAAAAATACTTTTAAATAAAATCTTTCAAACACAGGCCCCCACCAGGCCTGCAGGTTCCAGGCTGGTGACAGGCTTCAGCTCTGCACACCCACACCCATCCCTCCACTTGAGGGAGTGAGGGCTGAGCCGGGCGCTAGTGCAAATCTCCATGCAATTTCCCTCCTGCCGCCCCAATTAGCAGGCTGTCTGTCAGGCGGGGAGAGGCTGGCAGCAGTCGGCAGGTACTCAGCTGTCACTGTGCCAGACGGGGCTGTGCCACCCACACCACCACCACCCTGCCTTCAGGCGCCTGCCAGGTCTGTGTCCCACCAGCCTGTCACACACCCCACACAGTGAGGACAGTGTCCTTTCCCTCTGACCCAGCAGCTGCCCTTCTATGTTACCTAGGGTGACCCAAGGTCAGAGGTCCACATGTCCTATCCCATCTCCTAGACAGTGTGATCGCAGAGAGATTTTTAGCGAGGAGCCCAGAGAGCCACAGGAGCTCCCAAATGGTCTGAGAAACAGTCTGAGTGTTGGTTCTTTGGGAAGCAAGAAATGGGTACCCTAGGTCTGCTTCTATGGAGAAACATGACAGGACCATCCCAGTCAGATCCCTGTAGAGTTCCTTTCCTGACCCAGCCAACCTCCCCCTCTACAGCCTGCTTCCCTCTGGCTATGATTCTGGGAGGCCCTAAGGCTCTACCTCCTGCCCCAGAGTTACCCTGTACATTGGGATTTCTGGCTCCAAAACCACAAGTTAGGCCCTCAGGCTCTTTCTAGTCATAGGCACTGCACTCACACAGCCAGGTCTCCTACTAAGCCAGTGTCTCCAAGGCTGATGTGACCCTCCTCACCTGACCTACTCCATGATCTGAGGGGGAATTCTTTCACCAGTCTTCCTAGGGAACACCATATAAGACTCCCTCCCTTCCTCTCTGAATAGATGAAGGGGACCTACCCACCCACACTCCTGTAAGACAGTATGATGCCCTCTATACACACTGCTGTGTGGGTCATGCCTTTCAGGGATAGGTAGCACACCCTCCTGATTCTTCCCTGCCACTCAAGCCAGAAAGCAATACTCATGTGCGATATTGACCTGCTTCCTTCAGGAAAACATCTCTGCCCCTACCTTCTCTTCACATCAGTCTAGGAGGAAGTCTATCCTCCTTGGCACAAATTCATAGCCCTGACCATATGAGTAGCAAGCCATGTAGGAGCATGGGTGCCTGTCTTAGAAATCATTCAGGATGCCTCAGAGTCAGTGTGAAATAGGGAGAAGAGAAAGTGGGCTGGAGTTTCAGAGGAAGGAAGGAAAGAAGAGAAGGAAGAGCACACAGTGAGCAATCACACTTGGACCAGTCCCAGAAGCACACTCTTCACCATGTTACACCGGGGAGGCAGGCATGCATGGCTACATACAAGCAGCTCTGGGAAGCCACTGTATGTTTCAAGATTTGCAAAAGTGGTACTAGGGGAGAAGGAAGGGAAGAAGAAAATGAGAAATGTTACACTCCAAACTAAAGCTATAGAAGAACGTACAACCATACAACCTTCCTTTCGCATGTGACAACACCCAACCCCCAGTTATTGGGATTATGAAGTTACAGAGTTGCAGGTAGAGAGAACCTGAACACCAGCTCCTGTCCATGGAAGGAAGACTGCATATCACATTTGTTCATTATAATGCCTATCATATTTTTCAAATGGAGTTTCAGTAAAAATAAAAGGACCCAGGCCAAGTTGGAGATGAAAGCAATCAATGTCATCTCTCTACTGTCTGAAGATTGCTAAAGCCCAGCCACTCAGCAGTGGGGTCCATGCCTTCATGTTCAACCCTAAACCACATGCACATGGGGCTTAGAAGCACGCTTTTTGTCTGGTGTCAGGCCCAGGCCTTTGCTCTGGATTCCTGCTTCACAAACCAGGTGCCCAACAAGAGGACACTGAGTGGTATGGAATCAGTGCCACGGAATGGAGTTCAGCAGGCTTAAGTAGATGGAAGAGAGTTTAGAAAACCCCACTGCCAGCCAAAGAGACATTTCCTTCCCTCAAGCTGCACTCCTAGAAGCACATGCACTGCCACGGAGTCTATGGCACACTACACACAGAGCATGGTCCAGTCCCCATAGCCTAATCCGTAGCATACAGCATCAGCAGCAGCATGCATAGAAGAGTAAATGCCATGGCACACAAGGTGGCTGAAAACGTATGGCCTAGACTACTGCATACAACATACAGGGCACAGGACACATCAGAGCACATTATTTGGTCTGCAATATATGGTATATGTAGTACTCACAGCATAGTCTGTGGCTTATGAGATATAGCACAATGTTATGGTTTATATCTCAAATGCCCCCCAAAAGTCTCATGTGCTCAGAAGCAGGGCTTCTGAAAGGTGACGGGGTGATAGGGATGCTACCCCCACCAGTGCAGTTACTCACTGATGAGCTTACTGCTGTATGTGCTGGCAGGAGGTGATGTGCAGAAGAGGCAGGTCCCTGGGAGGGTGCAGATGTGTCCCCAGCTGCTCCTGTCTCACTCCACTTCCTGGCTGCCCATGGTTGAAGCGGTTTCCTCTCTCAGGCCCTGTCATCATGCTGTTTCTGCCTCAGAGCCAGCCAACCACAGACTGCACCCACAAGACTGTGCTCCCGATAAAGTTCTCCTCTTTTAAGCTGCAGACATCAGGCACTGTGTCCTAGTGACAGGATGCATGGCACACACCACACATGCAGCATGACTGCCCATGTACTGTAGCCTGGACTCGACTTGATTATAAGCCAAGATCCTTCTACCACGTAGTAGGATTTTCACATACAACCAGAGATGCTGTTAAATATTCTCACAAACTAACTGATGCTTTCATTGCCTCCATATTATATGTGCGGCCCAGAGAAGTTGGGTAACTTGTTCAAGTTTGTATAGTTAAAATACAGCTGAGCAGGAATTTAGACTAAGCCTTCTCTCGATAAACTGGGAACAGGTAAGCAGCAGGCCCCATCTCTGTGAGGAACATCATTCATCATGCACACCTTTCAGAGCCCTGAGGACCCACGATGTGCATGAACACAGCACCAACGTCCTATGTGGCTGGCTGAGAGATTTCCATCCTAAGAAACTCTTGCTCAGAGCTGTCCTTGCTGCCCCTGTGTGTGAGGTAAGGGGAGACAGAATCAGTGGTGCAAGGAAGGCTAGGGCTCAGGGGCAGGTGACAGGATGAGAAGTTGGTGGTCACACTCGGATCACCGTTCTGTCACTCGGCCCCACCTCCGTCTTGCTCCCGCACCCAGCCCAGCCCCACTTCTCCCGCCTGTGTTGGTGCCTGGGACAGGAGGGACAGCCATAGACTTCAGGGATGAAGGCTTTCAGGCATAGTTCTTGACAGCTAGATGTCTTTCTGTGGCAGGCAAGATAAGGAGAATGAGTGTACTCAGCTCCCAGCCTCACAGCCCAGTCCCAAAAGCAATTTCTACAGTGGAATTTCTGTGCCCAGACTGATTGTGTGCACTGTCTCTCCCCTCCTCCCTCTTCTGCTCCTCCCACCTCCCATCAGCCTCCCATGTAGGCTACAGCCCATAGCAGGGCATCAGGGCAAAAGAGAAAGGAGTCCCTGGTGCGGCAGCAGGGAGCAGACTGAGAGATCTAGGAACGCGGGTGCCGAAGCCTTCCAAGCCACACCTCAGGGACCAGGCTCCACCTCCCAACAATGCCCCCAGGCCTAATCCACCGAGGAGCAGCAAGGCCCACCATCCCATTCCCTTCTAAAAACCCGCCAATGAGCAAACCTGGCTTCCAGGGGAGCACAACTAAATGAAACCCTAGCAGCCTCCACCTTTGCCACAGCCTCTGATCACAATCCTCGCCTCCCCAGAACCCAAGTGCACAGCTGTACCCGCTGCATCCCAGACTCTGGACTCTGTGAATGCAAGAACACAAAGAAATGGAAGACAAACTCACCACCTTGAAGACAGGTAGAGTCCATGAAATTAGGAGTTTTTATTCCACCACTATGAGTATAGGCATACTAGTACCAACCCATGCCTCAGTTGCCCTTTCTGACTCCTGTGGCAAATCTCACAACCCTTTCTCATTAGGGCCACCTAGCAAGAGCAGACCATTCCTGTGGGGGTGATGAGGGCATGCATGGCACACCTCCTCTGTGCTGGGTCAAGAGGTTTGACAAGTATCCATTGAGTCCCTGACTGTACTCTTTAAGTGAGATATTATCACCTCTAGGAGAAATCATGCCTCAAAGGAGTCAAGCAAAGTCGCTCATCTCCAAACCAGGAAGAGCAGAGATGGAACTAAAATCACACACTCCAAAATGCGGTGGAATCACCCAAGTAGAGTGGAGAGTTGAATCACAGCAGCAACCAAATAACATGCCAGCAGCAATTTCCACAGTACTTACTGAACACATGCAAAAAACAATGTGTAGATTGATGGCATAAATGGGGACAACCTCTTTGGACAGCAGTGTGGCAATATCGACCAAAATTCTAAATGCATGAATCCCAAGTGCCAGAAGTTTCTCTTATATGAATTTATCCAACCGCTTAAGGATTCTCACTAATGTACTGTGTGTAAGAAAAAAAATAAAAATAAAAAAAACTTGGACTCACCTAAGTGATTACCTCCATCAAGGTAATATATTAAACAAACCAGTTCATTTGCAAAATGAAACATTAATACTATGCATGCATTAAAAAGAAGAAGGCAGTGCTGTGGGCACTAACATAAATGCACAGCATAAAAGGATCCTCAACAGAATGGCAAGCTGCAACATTACAGGTATGGCATGACCTCTAATATATTTTATACATAACACACACAATATATACACACACTGGAAATGTCTGGAAAATACACCCTGAGCTATTATCAATAGCTGCCACTAAAGAGGAGGAGGGGAACGGGTGATTTATTTCTCTCAATGCTTTACACTGCTTTTACAAACCCTGTATTGCTTTCAAAAGATTTAATAATACTGACAGAAGTCAGAATTGCCACCCATTGCAAAGCAGTCCTTCAGAGAGAAGTAACTGAGGACCAGGAGTATAATCCATGTGGACCTATCCATGAGGAACCTACATCCTAAGGCTTTTGGTCCTCTGCGATTTTGGTGGCAATGCAGTATTTGAGTATGCACATTTCACAATTACCTGGTCTTTTCTTGGGGAGCTGAGACACCCAAAGGAAAGCAGAAATGCCACCGTGAATGTGACTTGGAAGAGCTAGAATTAAGCCTGGCTTCAGTTTCTGGATGGGTCATGGCTTTCCTGGGAGCCCAAGATTGCTCATCTCTAAACAGGTGCAATGTTAGCGGCTGCCACACAGGTGGTGAGTGTTCATTAGAACAAAGAAAGAGTTTATTAGGACCAAGAAAGTAATTGCACCCTTTAAAGACCAGCTTGGAAGGTGACTAAAGGAACTGATGTCATCTACACTTGGTAGCTCCCACTGGAGAAGCCGGGTCATCAGAGGAGGACCATCCCACCCCAGCCGTGGCACCAGGCCCTCCCTTCTGCGTTAGCTTGGGAAAATGATGGAAATCACCAAGCTTTTACAAACTCTCCAGAGATTTGGGCTCTTAGGGCTTGAAGTCTGGGATTATACATCCAAGAAAATGACCCTCCTGCTGAGTGACCTCCAACAATGAGCCTTCTGCGTCAGTTTCTAAATCCCCAAGTAAATATCAGTTCATTGGTCAGTTGATTAAAATCACTGAGGGCAGGTCTGATTGCTGCCTGGAGACACCTGGGAGCGAGGCAGCAGTGAGGCCACCCAGGGATCCTTCAGCAAGGAGCTTCTGTGCTCCCTAAGCTTTGCCCTTCCTTCATGCCCTCTCCCTCCCTTCTTTTTCCCTTGTTTTCCTTCCACTGTGCCCAAACCCACCATGAGTCACCTCTCCCCACATTAACAGAAATTAGCTCCCATAAGAGCACCCCTGGGCTGGGGAAAATAATCATTAACTTAATAGGCTGATATAATTATATTAAATAATGATACTCATCACAAGAATGTAGACTTTGAAATAAGAAAACCAAGTTTGAATTCTAACTCCACCACTTCCAAGAGAAGCAATCTGGAATCACTAAACCTTAATTTCCCTAGTAAATCGGGGTTGATCGTAGAACCATTCTCACAACTGCTTAAAGATCAATAGGGAAAGCCACCACCTTACACATTTAAGTCCCTCATGCAGGTAGGGGGTGTCACTGAGCACCCTACAGCTAAGTGTCTGTATTATTTAAGGTGGTCACCTCAGCATGCCCAAGGAAACAAGGCTCTGGAAGGCCAAGCCATCTCCCCAGCCCTTTGGCTGGTCAAGGAGGTTCCAGATGTGAAGATTTCCAGCATTCTCCCCGCTGTGAACAGGTCACATGTGGGCTCTGTTGATGGGTTTCTCTTGTCTTCTGCTCAGGGGCACCAAGGACAAGTCACAGGCCTTATCAGATTCACCCCCATCTCCATCACTGTGGCCAGGGGAGGCAAGATATGTACAAGCCCCAGAAGTATCTAAAACTGGAAAGCAAAGCTGAGTCATAGGAGGAAAGTGATAAGAAACAGCAAAGGAAAGGGTTCCAGGAGTGGATGCCAGCCCCACCCACAGGCCTTTCACACCAGCATTGCTGCCTGCGATGCCTCTGAAAATTCTCAAATCCTTCTGTGATCTCAACCAGTTGTGCAATCATTCTATAAATATTTGCTGAGAATTTGCTCTGAAAAGGCACAGGGCTGGGCCTCGGGAGCTAGAAAAATGAACTCCTTGTGTGCTCACTGTGTTCTGTGTGTTGTTACCCACTCTCCCCAGAATGTGTTTGCTCAGCAAGGAATATACAGCCCCGCTTCTCAGGAAGAGAAGATGCAAACGCATAGAGAAGTCGTTAGTCCCACAGTAGGAGGGGCTAGGATCCCAGAGGAAGGGCCAACACTAGGAGCTGCAGGCACCCCGAAGAAAAGACTCACAGCTTAGCAAAGCAGTGGACAACACAGAATTTCCTTCCATGTGAGTTTTGAGTCGTAGAGTGGCAGGGTGGAGTTAAAGTAGTTTTTCATACTGAACATTGTGCCTCCTTTGGGTGAATCCCCTCCCAGCCTCTTCTCTGTACTCTCCCACACAGCCAGTGGGAAGAGGCAGGGACCAGCTCCCTGCCAAGACAAGCAGCCATAGCTCTCTGAGCTATGGCGCTCCACACCAGTAGCCCATTCTTCATGTGTGTTGTTTGGGAAGCCAGGTAAAAAGAAGTGGCTGTGTGTCTGCGTGGGAACCATTTAGTTCTCTGTGCCTCACCTTCTTCATCTGGCAGTCATGAGTATTAACCAAACAGAGATGCCTCTTCCCACTTTCATCACACTATGAGCATTCCTCAACAGAAATTGGGTTCTCTACTGATTTTGTAGTAAATCACTCCCTACTGCTGCTCCCCCTTGAGCAGCACTGGACACACGACAGATACTTGATACTGTTACTTAACTTGAAAGCTGTGGTGAGTAAAAAAGAAGAAAACTAAAAAAGAGAACCATTTAACACTGTGGGAATATAAATTAGTGTAGCAGTCATGGAAAACAGGGAAGTTCCTCAAAAGTTCAAAAACAGAACCACCATACCAACAGTCCCACTACTAGATACAGATGCAAAGGAAATGATCAAGGTCACCTGCGCTGTCGTACTCATTGTGGCATTGTTCACAATAGCCAAGAGTGGAAGCAACTGGATGCCCATCAACTGATGATGGGGGAAGAAACGCAGTAGACATATGCAACAGAATGCTACTCAGTCATGAAAAGAGGTGAAATCCTGTCCTTTGTGAAGACATGGAACTAGAATTGGAAAACACCATGTTAAGGGAAATAAGGCCAGTGCAGAAAGACAAACACTGCAGGATCTCACTCATGGAGAGAAGCTAAAACAGTTGAATGTACAGAAGTTGAGAGTAGAACTGTAGTTACCTGAATCTGGGACAGCAGTCAGGGGAGGGAATAAAAGGTTCATGGACAGATACTGGTGCCCAGACACTAAGCAGAGTGACTATAGACAAAGACATTCTGTCCACTCAAACAGCAAAAGAAAGGGCTCTGAAACCATGAAGACACGATAAAGACGTAACCTAATCTAAACAATCAACAGTGTACACATGTGTTGAAGCAGCACATTACCTTATCATTATGTGTAATTTGTGTGATTTTATATATCAGTTTAAAATAAATTTAAAGGCTTTTTTGCCACTGAGCTATTTCCCTGGTCTTCTATAAATTTAATGTTTTAAAGAAAGAAAAACTTAATACCAGTCACACCAATTCATACATCAAGATGATAGTAATAACCCCCAACACGCACATACACACACACACACACACACACATTCATGACTTGAGTGAGCCACCCCCTCCACACTCAGAAATATATCATGCAATGTGCTTGAAACCTTAATAATTTGAAATGTTCATATATACTTATTCATGCATATTGGATGCCACTGTGGTAGAAGCCCACACGCTTAGAGCACATGCTAATCATGCCTGCTCCTGACCCTTCCTGACACCACCCTTCCCTTATTCCCCCTCCTCCTAACTGATATTTTCCCTTTCACTTTCATATCATCTTTTTCTTTTTGAGGAGCTATATATTATAGAAAACAGGTGATACCTGTCTTTCAAAGTCTGATTTGTATTTCTTAACATGACAATCTCTGTTCCTATAACTCTTGAGCAATGGGCCTGAATTCTATTTTCCCCTGGGTCCTACAAATGAAGCAGATGACCCTGATTGCTTCTCTGAAAACCCACTCATATGCACATTGCCAGGGTCTGCCAGTCTGGTGAGAACTCACTCTTCCGCAGTTACTACAGGTGGTGCTGCCAGAGCTGGGGTGTCACTCAGAGACACAGTACTTGCCCAGCATGCACAAGATCCCTCCCTAGTACTACACACACAGACACACACATAAACACACACACAGCCACATCAAGAACAAGACTCCTAATCACTCCACTGATCAATCCTGCAAAGAAAATGCCAGATAATAATGGCAGTTAATAGGGCAGTGGGCCAACGCTGAAATTAGTTGGGAGCAGTGAGTATGGAGCCCTTTCCTATTACTTGTGATGCCTTCCCAGCTGGACCCAGAGTCAAAACAGCCTTTGAGATAAAAGCTTAACCAGTTTGCATAAAAGAGAATCTACATAGAAAGCCCAAGGTAGTCCAATTCACTTCTTTCTTCTAACAAGTACTGTCTAAGCATTCACTATGAGCAAAGCCTCAAACACAGATCATAGCATTGTTAAAAAGAAAAAGGTCATGTCTTGGTCCAGATCTTTATCCATCTGAAAACATGCATGGATTCCTAAAGAGAACTATTCAGGAGATAAATACTTTAAGAGTTCAGATACAGGGGAGATCTGTGCAAGAAAGGGCTCAAAGGAAGGGGAATTTCACCTGTGGGGACAAGGCAATAAGCCTTTGAAAAGACTAGCACAGGCAAGGGTCCACAATGCCACACATTCTCCCCTGCAAGGACCCCCAGGACAGCAATCGCTGAAGCTGGGTGTAGTGTTGCACACCTAAGATCCCAGCCTTCTCGAAAGCTGAGGCAGGAGAACCACAATTTTGAGCTCAGCATGGGCAACTCAGCAACTAAATGAGTGTCTCAAAATTTTAAAATACGAAAAGATCTGGGAATGTCATTCAATGCAAATGCCCTACTTTCAATACCCAATTCTGGAAAAACAAAAATAGATAAGTAGATGAGAGATAGATAGATAGATAGATAGATAGATAGATAGATAGATAGATAGATAGATAGAGTACCCATTGGGCTAGACAGAAGTACCATGTGGAGAGAAGCAAAAAATATAGAGTCAAGGGCAAGAAAACCTAGGGCTTCTGAGGCCAGTGCATCTGATGATGGGTCATAAGGAAGCAGATCTACCTCTCGCCTGGCTACACCAGGGTACAAAAGCCAGGAGAAATTATGCTACAAAGCTGAGCTGCCCCAGGGGTCATCCTCTCACTCAGCATGCACATATGACTAGGTCCCCATCTGCTACCCAGGACTGGGCAAGGGACACTCAGCTCTCCCAGGAACAGGGACCCTGAGGCAGTGAGGGCTTGTGCTGCCAGCCTGGGCCTGGCCTCCACTGCCTTGCACTCCTGATCCTAGCTGTTCCATGTGGGAGGTTCAGCTGAGCCCAGCCAGACAGGCCATGCCTGCTATGGCTTCCCAATGGGCTCTGTCCACATGTGTATGGTACATTACAATTTGAAAAGTACCCCTCATTTAATCCTCAAGAGTTTGAGACGTTGGACTACAGAGGGGAGATTCAGTGACAGGGCTCAAAGCTGTAAGCAACTGACTCCAAATCCATGCAGCTTCCTCCAGCCTGGAACAGAGACAGCCTGGTTACTTCTGTGTCCCTATGTCCTCACCTTTACAACAGGAATAGTGATGATTCCTACATGTAGGACTACACAGCTTAATAAATCCAGAGCTCTGAAAATAATATGTGGCACACAGGCACACGCTGGCTGGGTGGATGCTAGCTCCTGTCACCCTTAGCATCCTTGTCCCATTAGCGCTGTTCCTGAGGTTGTGTCATAGCAAGCCAGCAAAAACAAATAAAGCATGTTTTATAGAAAGCAAACACAATTTGGCTCTTGCCCCCACCATGTGAAATACATCATAAAAGTGAGTTGGTCCTGGAAAACAGAAGTCCTAGGGAAGGAAGTATTTTTCATGCCGAATGCTTGCCAATGTGCCACAGCTGGAATCTGAAGAACAGACCCATCTGTGGGCCCCGTCAGCCTCTAGGTTCCCAGCCCCAATCCCATTGACTCTGAGTGCTGCAAACCAAAATATAATGCAAAGTATGCAGATCAGACCTGGAAAAGCCTTGGAGTAAATCAGTTCAGTCTTCTTGATTTAAAAGTTAAGAATATGTCATTTAAAAAAAAAAAAAAGAATATGCCATTTTTTCATGGAACTAGAGAAAATAGTCCTAAAATTTACATAGAATCAGAAGAGACTCAGCATAGCAAGTCTCTTCCTGGGTTTAAAAAAATAAAAACAGATGGTATAAGAATCTCAAACTTGAGCCAGGGAGATGGCTCAGTAGAATAAGTGCTTCCCTGGCAAGTGCAAGGGCCTGAGTTCAATGCCTGGTTCCACAAAAAAAAAAAAAAAAGGAAAAACTAAGGGATTTCTCGGAGCTGGGGAGATGGCTCAGTGGAATAAGCACTTGCCTGGCAAGTGCAAGGGCCTGAGTTCAATCCCTGGTTCCGCCAAAAAAAAAAAAAAAAAAAGAATCTCAAACTTGAAGTCATATTATAAAGCTATAGTGATTGAAACAGCATGGTACTGCACAAAAACAGGCATGCGGATCAATGGAACAGGAAAAAAAATGCAACCTCGGGTACATACAGCTATTTGGGCTTTGAAAAAGGGACCAAAATCATATACTGAAAAGAAAACAGCTCTTTAACAAAATAGTGCTACGAAAACTGGATATCCAGATGTAGAAGTCTGAGTCTAGACCTATGTCTCTCATCATATACTAAATTAAAATCAAAATGAACCAAAGATCTAAATGTAAAACAAAAACACTCAATATTCTGGAAGATAAAACAGGTAAAAGGCTTGAAATCACAGTCATAGGCTAGAATTTCTGAACAAAACCCAAGTTCTGCACAAGAGCTAATACTGAGAATCAACAAATGGGGTCCTATCCAAAAATGAATAGTGGGTATTGTAAAATAGGAAGAAAATGGCCAAATAGGGAGGGAAACAAGAAGGGATGAGGACAGTAAATGAGGTGGGTTGAAGGTAGTGGAGGGAAATGGGGAAAAACAAGATGTGCCACACACAGATATAAATTCTCTATAATGAGTGTGATCATCATGTATATCTAAAATGTACCAATAAAATTATTTTTAAAAATTGGGTCATATCAAATTAAGAAGCTCCTGTACAGCAAAGGAAAAAAAAAAAAAAAAAAGTGAAGAAACAACCTATAGAATGGGTAAAAAGTTGCCAACTATTCCTCAGACAGAGGACTAACATCAAGCATACATAAAAATTTTCAAAAACTTATTATTATTCATGACATGAACTAAAATAAAACCAATATCATATATATTGAAACCTTTTTGTGGTTTCAAAACGGCGGAATTTGTAGTTCAGGGGAGTATCTGAACTTATCCCTATTTCCTTCAAAAATTAATGGCCCAACCTAAAAAAGGCCAACTGAAATGAACAGACACTTCTCCAAAGAAATACAAATAGCCACTTGATAGATTTTAAAAATTCTCATCACCACGGGCTATCAGAGAGATGCAAAGTAAAACTATACTGAGAGAAGAGCTAGTCATCAAAAATTTAATAATGAATGTGGACAAACATGTTGGGGGAAAGGAACTCTATCACTGGTGGGAATGTCAATTAATATAATGACTGTAGATATCAGTGTTGAGAAATTAAAAACAGAATTTCACCTGACCTAATCTCTGCATCTTCCCAAAAGAGTTAACAATCATCGCATTACAGAAATACATGCATGCCCATGTTTATAACAGCACAATTTATAATAGCTGTATTTTGGAAACTGTGTATGGTCATCATGGGTGTATGGATAGGAATGGGTAAGGAACATGTGGTGTTTCCATACAGGGGAAGACTGTGCAACCATAAAGAAAGATAATCTTAAGACTTTAATGGGTAAACAGATGTGAATTCTACCAGACACGAAAGCTCCATCATATACTTTCTGTTATATGAGAAATACAAATAAATAACAAAATAAGCTTGATCCTGCCCACACCCTCCCAGCCCCAGAGACTGGCCAGAGAAAGTGCCACCCATTCCACCATCCTCCTCCATCCTGCCCACGCCCGCCCAGCCCCAGAGACCCGCCAGAGATAGGGCGGCCGACTCCACCATCCTCCTCCATCCCACGCACTCCTGCCCAGCCCCACAGACCAGCCTGAGACAGCACAGCAGACTCCAGCAGCCTCTTGGATCCTGTCCCAAGATCTTCCAGTGAGTGGGAATTTGCACGACTCAGCAGGCTTCCCAGACCAGTGAGAGTGTGGCGAGTCTGAGGGAGAGCCTCTGGCTTCTTCCCACCTGTGTGACCCAGATCCCTGCCCCCAAGACCTCCAAGCCAGTGACTAGCCTGAATCCTCAGGGGCCACTCACCATTACCTCCCTGGATCCCTTGCCCTACAGCCCGCTGAAAATTTCCCTGACTCCCTGGGCATCAAAGTTCACTGAGTGTAGAAATCCAGGCCCGCCATGCTGGAGAGACATTTTCCAGGGATTCCCTACCCCCACACACACACACACCCCTGTGGCCCGGTGAGAGCTCCAGGCCCACTGGGCCAGAAAAACATTTCCCAGTGATTGCGGTTCCCACCCCACCACCCGAGACCCAGTGCAGATCAGCCTAGAATGAGAACTCCAAGCCTGCCACACCAGAGGGACATTTCTCAGCAATTCCAAGTCCCACACCATGGACTGAAACACAGTACAGCCTGGCCTGTGAGTGAGGGCTCCAGGCCCGCAACACAGGAGGGACATTTCCCAGCCTTCTCGGGTTATGACCTATAGACCTGAACCCAGCACAGGCTGGCCAACCCAGTACAGCCTACTCAGTGAAGAAGATCATCCACTATCCTTTTGGGAGCCCAGAAGACCCAACAAAGATGAGGCCTGTCCACCTACAGAGCGACCTGCCTGGAGGTCTCTGAACCCGGCAATTTTTCCGGATAGTCACCCCTAAGCCAGGAAAGACGAGGAATTTTCATTACTTGCTCAGCATCCCAGTTTGGTTCGTGCTCGCCTGAACAGGGAACCAACAGAGGGAAACCAAAGGAGCTGCAGCAAAAAAGGAACTGAACACAAAAGCTAGATCCAGAATAGGCATACCTGGATAATCTCAAACTTAATATACTAGCACCCAAATCTCATAACAACATAAGGCTATAGCTGCACCAAAGTTCTACACTGAATGTCAAATGTCAGTGCAATACAAAATGACAAACACAAGGGGAAAAACGCAACACCAGACCTCAAGTCCATCAGGAAGGACAGATGACACTAGCTGAGCTGCAATGAATGAATTAACAGATACAGCAGCAAAGGAATAACAGCAAAAAGCTATAGAGGAAATAAAATGAGAAGTAATTCCCCAAATTAAAAAAGAAATATCTGAAAACATACTATGTGAAATAAAGAATGAATTCCAGAAACATTGGGTGGAAAAACTATGCTTACCCCAAACAAGAGCAGAGAGCACTATTCCAACTGAAATGTATGAATTAACAGCATTGAAAACAAAGAACCAACAGCAGAAAGATCATGAGGAATTCAAAGCAGAAATAATTTCTGAAATAAAAAAAGAATTCTTTGAAAAAAAGAATTCTTTGAAATCATAGCATCTGAAATACAAAAACAAGTCCAGAAATATACAGAGGAAACCCAACTTGGAAGAAACACTGCAGAAAAAGAATTAGTAACTACCTCTAAAGAAGACATGGATAAAAAAATTTGAGGAGATCAGAAATGTGATGGATTCCTTGAATGAGCAATGCAGAAAAGAAATAGAACACATGAAATACAGTCAAAGAGATATAGAAGAACTAAAAATATCAATCACGAGTCTACAAAACCGTTTGAGTGAAAGCAAAGACAGAGTTTCAGATCTTGAAGATGCTGGATCAGCTAGTGAAAAGGTGAGAAAGGATATCTTAAAAACAACGAGAATACAGGAAAAAATAATCCATCACCTGTAAGATGGCGACAGGATGAACAATATGAGAATAATTAGTAGCAACAAGAATGAAGGAGTCAATACAAATGACATAAAAATAATTTGGGGAGAAATAATCCCAGAAAACTTCCCAAATATGAGGAAACAATCCAACATTCAGGTAACCAAAGCATACAGAACACCAAATAACTTCACACAAAGTAGAAACATACCGAGACATTTAATAGTTAAGATCCCAGAAATCCAACACAAAGATAACATACTGAAAGCTGCTAGAGAGAAGAAGCAGCTCACATTCAAAGGAAAACCCATCAGAATTACAGCCAACATCTCTACACAAACTATGAAGGCAAGTAGACCATGAAGCAGAGTTCTTCAACTCCTGCACGAAGATAAATTCCAGCCCAGATTATTATACCCTGCAAAAGTCTCTTTCAACTATGATGGACAAGTGAAATACTTCCATGACAAAAAGCAACAAAAGAATTTCATGATGACAAAGCCATCCCTCCACAGGCTGCTGAAAGAGGTTCTAAAGAGGGACCACAACAACCAGAATTCCATGAATGAGAATGGAAGGAACCCACTAAACAGGACAGACAATTAAACACAGGTTACAAAGGAGTAAACAATACCAGCTAAATATCGTGACAAACATAAGTCAGCACATTTCAATTTCAACAATCAATGTAAATTGACTCAATTCTCCAATTAAGAGAAATAGATGGGCACAGTGAATTAGGAAACAAAATCCAACAATATGCTGTATACAAGAAAAACACTAAACTCAAAAGGACATTCATAGGCTCAAAGTCAAAGGATGGAAAAAAATACTACATGCCCCAGCACCTCAGAAAAAAGCAGGAGTAGCAATTCTGTTCTCAGGCAGTCTCAACTTCAAAGCAAGAATGATCAAATGACACAAGGCCACTATATATTGGTCAGGGGAAAAATTCAAGAGCAAGAAGTAACACTCATAAATATCTATGCACCAAACACAGGAGCACCCAACTATGTAAGACAAATCTTAAGGGACATGAAAAACTTAATGGCTAAGAACACAATCTTAACAGGAGACCTTAACACTCCCTTATCTCAAAAAGATAGATCAACCAGATAAAATATTAGCAAGGAAGTAGCAGAACTGAACCAGAGCTTGGAACAAATGGACCTGGTGGATATATACAGAGTGTTCCACCCAACCACAGCTGAGTACAGATTTTTTTCAGCTGCACAAGGGTCATTTTCCAAAATAGACCACATACTAGTCCAGAGGTCATGCCTAAATATATGCAAGAAAATAGAAATTATCCCATGCATACTAACTGACCACAATGCAATGAAACTGGAAATAAATGACAAAAGAAACCAGAAAAATCCACTAAATTCA
>PVKA01017189.1:0-46325 GCA_004027165.1 Ctenomys sociabilis
AAGGATTGAACTCAGGCCCTTGCACTTGCCAGGGAAGCGCTTATTCCACTGAGCCATCTCCCCTGCCCCAGGTTGTTGGTTTCTTATAGATGGCTTTTCTTTTTTTGGCAGAACCGGGGATTGAACTCAGGGCCTTGCACTTGCCAGGCAAGCACTTATTCTACTGAACTATCTCCCCAGCCCCTTAGATGGCTTTTATGAGGTTGAGATTCTGATTCTCTGTAGAGTTTTTATCATACCATTTTCTCATGCAGCAAGAGAAAACTTCCCTCATACCAGCATCAGAAGAGACCCAGAATATCAAAAGCAATCCTGGGAAACAAAGGAAAGGCAGGACTTGAAATAACATTATATAGCTAATGTAGTAAAATCAACATTGTACTGTCATAGAGACAGACCTGAGGATCAGTGGAACAGATCAAAAGATGTAGACTCATCTGCAAATATACTCACCCACCTTATCTCTTTTTTTTTCCTCCCATTTTATGTATTTGGTACAGGGTCTCACTACATGGCTCAGACTCATAGCGATCCTCCTGTTTTCAGTGCTAGGATTACAGGCAGGCACCACCATGCCTGAACTCAGTCACTGGCTCAACACAGGCACAGGACCAGTGAGGCATGCAGGACCTGGACCAAACTCTGGTCACTTTGCTTGCCAAAGTAGTATCTTAGTCTACTGAGCTATCTTGCTGGCCCAAGCTACCTTGTCTTTCATAAAAGGGCCAAACATATTCACTCTTTCTAAAAAAAGATAAATTCCTTAATAAATAATGCTGGAAAAACTAAATTTCCATATGCCAAAGGCTAAAATTAGACTTATGTCTATCACCATGCACTAAACTACAGTCAAATTGAATCCAAGATTTAAATGTTAAAACAGAAACACTAGATCTTCTAGAGGAAAATATAGGTAGAAACCTTAAAGACATAGGGGTAAATAGTTCATGTACAAAAACAAAATGGCACAGGAAAATAGTTCAAAGAATTAACAACTGGGATCTCATCTTTTTGAAAACTTTCTGTACATCAAAGAAAACCTCCAACTAAAAAGAAAACCAACAAACTAGGAAAAAATTGTAGCTGACTGTCCCTCCAACACAGGCCCTCTATCCAGAACATAAAAATAATTTTTAAAAATCAGCCCCCTAAAATTCAAAGACCCAATGCAAAAATGGGCATCTGAGATGAATACACACTTTTCAGGTGAAGAAATATAAATGGCAAGTAAATATATGAAAAAATATTCAACAACACTGGTCATTCAAGAAATGCAAATTAAATTAAAATAACACTGAGATTTCATCTGGCCCCACAAAAGAATGGCTAACATTAATAAGTTATCCCATAACAAATGCTGGAGGAACTGAGGGGGGAAAAGGGAACCTCTCTCCACTGTTGGTGGGAGTGCACAGTGGTACAACAATATGGAAATCAGTGTGGAGATTCCTTAAAAAGCAAGGATTGGAGATCTCATTCAAGCCAGCTATGCCCCTCCTGAGTATTTTTCCAGAAGAACCAAAAACATTATATCAAAATGATATATATGCATCCATGTTTATAGCACCACAATTTGTCATAGCTAAATCCTGGAAACAACCCAGATGCCCGTCAACTGAGGAATGGATAAAGAAAATGTGGTATTTTTAGACAATGTAGTATTATTCAGCTATAAAACAGGATAAATTTGAGACTTCTGTTGGTAAGTGGATGCAACTAGAGACCATGCTCTTAGGTGAAATAAATCAGATCTGCCTGTGGACCAATGTATTGTCTCCTTAGTGTGAGAATCCAAAAGATAAAATGGAATCTGAAGGGAACAATAGATACTGGGAAAAATGAATGAATTTATTCAAAAGGAAGGAGTTACTGAGTTGAGGAAAAGGACAGGAGAGGGAATGAGGGAAAGATATATAGCTAAGTATGTAAACATGATGGTTTGGACAGCTGTACTGTGGATTTCCGCTGGTTTATAGAAAGGAGCAGATAATGCTTAATTTATTTTGTCTTGTCTTTGTTTCTTCTTTTTCTCTTCTTAATTCTTATGTATTGCTTTTATTTTTCTTTTTTCTTCAAATTTTGCATGCATATATCTGGTAATATGAATAACTGGTTAGAAGAAACACTATGTATTATAACAAATACTGTGAAATTCATATTACTTTGCTAAGTGAAATTCTGTATCACTTGTAAATTTTTCTGTTTTGTACTCTATAAAATATAAAATAGATACTGTTATAGAAGAGGTTGACTAGAAGAGGTTGACTGCATAAGCAGAAACCTAGAAGAGGTTGACTGCATAAGCAGAAACCATAATGAGAATGGTTTAATAAAAAATAGTTGGTTTCAACTTTTGTAAGGAAAATTCTGGAGGAAAGCATAAGAAACAAGTATAGACAGGAGTTCCATGATGTTTTCAGAGACAGAAAGACCTGTTTTTCTGAAGCACACAGAGTGTGATTTGTATCTCTGTAATTTAGAATGGCTTCTGGAGGGCAGCCATATCCAAGTTGAAGGCGAAAAGATAGAGAATCCCCTTGAATGGCTGTAGGGCCATTAGTGTGGAGGACCTGTGGGAGGGACACGGGCCGTTCAACATTTAGCTTTGAGATTTATGACTCTGCCTATAAGCATGAGGGGAACAGCTCATTCTGAATATATATATTTGAATATATACTTTAGATAGATAGACAGATAGATAGATAGATAGATGATAGATAGATAGATAGATAGATAGATAGATAGATAGATAGATAGATAGGAGATTATGTTAACTATATAGGGTTAGAGAGGAGAGGATAAAAGTCTGATTCCTGAGTTGTACTTCATAGTATGTTAGTAGCTGCAGCAGCTACTGTTCAGTAGCCTAGAAGCCCCCACAACAGTTCCACTCACTACCTAACATAGTCATGCAGCTATAACTAGCTGCAATGGAGATTTGCAAAATGTAATATTTTATCTGAGCCTGGACTTCAAGTTCCAGTAGTAAGGTGGAGAAGAATAGTGGGTATTGAGTTAGGCAACAGCAATGTCAAGTATATCTGTGTCTTCATCCATTTTATGTTGCTATAACTCAATTTTACAGATTGAATAATTTACAAAGAATAGAAGTGTATTTGTCTAATAGCTGTGGAAGTGGAGGAGTCCAATATCAAGGTGCCAGTCTCTGATGAAGGACTTTTTGCTGCAGAGCACAAAATCCTATGGCAAGACCAAGCATTTATAGTGCCTTGGGTCCATCCCCTTCTAATAAAGTCACTACTGTCATCATGGGGCCACTTGCCTTGTGACCCCACCTAATTCTAACACCTCTCAAAGGTCCTATCTCCAAATGCCATTAGTGTACAACTTTGGGGACTAAGTTTCTAATTCTGGATGAGTTCTAAGGGATGCATCCAAATCGTTTCACTCTGCAATGGAAGTTTATAAAGGCAAATGAATTTATTTCTTCACTGAACCTCACTGTTTATCTCCTATATACCTGTCTAGGGTAGAAGAAACAAGTGCTCCCTTAAGCATAACCATCAAAGGTAGTGAAATGCACAAGTTTACTACATACCAGGCACTATTCTAAATAGTTTGCCAATATCTGTTCATTTAATCCTCACAGCAGTGCTGTGACGAAGATGCTCATATGACCATAATGCTGCAGAAAGGATTTTAACACAGAGAAATGGAACAACTTGCCCAGGGTCACACAGTCAGGCTCAAACCCAGAGAGTTTGGTTCTTTACAAACAGTCAAAAACTGCCAAATAGAGACTAGATAATTTAACTTAAAATTAAATATCAAATGCTTAGACTTTCATAAAAAGCAGTATCTTAAAGAAAACATGCTATGAAGTACAACTCAGGAATCAGACTTTTATCCTCTCCTCTCTAACCCTATATAGTTAACATAATCTCCTATCTATCTGTCTATCTATCTATCTATTTATCTATCTATCTATCTATCTATCTAAAGTATATATTCAAATATATATATATATATATATTCAGAATGAGCTGTTCCCCTCATGCTTATAGGCAGAGTCATAAATCTCAAAGCTAAATGTTTAACGGCCCGTGTCCCACAGGTCCTCCACACTAATGGCCCTACAGCCGCCTGCACTGTTAGTTCTGGTAGCTAGATTCCAGTTTCCTCCACCTTCCTGTTCTCACTTTCTCTCCAGGAAACCAGGTTAGAACAACTGTCCTGTGAACTTTTGCAAGAGCTCTTTAAATCCTTTCTTTCGCTGACTTTTCTTCCATCCCACAATGTTATGGGATGTTCAAATGCTCCCTGTCCTTCAGGACCCGCTCAAACCCTACCACAAAACTCTTCACTAGCAAACTTGTTTCTCCTCTGGGATACTTCACATCAGTAAATGCCATCATCATGAAGTGAATTCGCTCTCTATTCTCTACCCTCCCTTGACCCCTGAACAAAGGACTATTAATCTAAACTTCTAATGTGCTTTGAATGTTCCCCTGGCTGCATCTTGACTGCCATCCCTTTCCCAGATAAGCTCTCTAAATTGATCTTTTTTACATTCCCATACTTTGGGCCCCTAACTAACCTGTGGTTTCTCACTTTGTAATTTAGGTTGCTGGGGTAGGGCATTGCAAACTCCCTGTCTGCTTTGCCAGCTGCCTCTGATGCATCCTACCCGAAGGAGGCCTAAGAGGGAGCCTCAAGAGCAGAAGGTTAAGTGAGGAGTCTTACTCCCTCCTGCTAGCAGCCTCACATGCCATGGAGCCAGCAACAGTACTGTTTCCAATAGCCATTGGTTTCAGTCTCCAGATTTTTCCACTCAGTCTCAGAATTGGCCTTGCTGCACACCCTCAGCTAGCGCATGCTATTACTAGCTGGGACAGCCCTTCTTCAGAAACTGGGAGCCCATGTCTAAAGGATTTCTCCTCTAGCTCTAGTAATGGTATTGATACTAACTTTGTAGTGAGATTTTGTTCTCAAAGGTTAGACTCCAAGATCCATGGGGCTTCCAGATTCTTTCCTTGCATTTATTAGTACATTTTAGGGGTCCATAATGATTACATTCATTAGTGAGAATTTGCAGATGTACGTTATATAACTTCATTCTTTCTTTTTCCCCATTTTTTTCATTCTTTTTCCTATCTTGTTCAAGAGAAAGTAAGAAACCTCTTCCCCAAAGCCTCAGATAATGATTGTATCCTATGTTATCTGTTTTCCTTGTCTTCTTCCTTCTCATTCTACCCATCTCTCTCTCTCTCTCTCTCTCTCTCTCTCTCTCTCTCTCTCTCTCTCTCTCTGTCTTGTCAGGTGCCTCTTCAATCACTTGATACCTATATAGTTTTTAAAAGTAAAAAAATTTGTGGGGCCAGGGAGGTGGCACAGTGGAATAAGCACTTCCCTGGCAAGCACAAGGGCCTGAGCTCAATCCCTGGTTCTGCAAAAAAAAAAAGTAAAAACTTTTTGACAATAGATACCTTCCTATATTAAATTATCACTTGTGTGGTTTGTGGTTTCTTGACTGGAACTGAACAGATATGCCTGCCTACAATCTAATTCATCACACTGCAGCCAGTGATATTTGGAGATATAAATGATTATGATATTCCCATGCTTAATATTCCTGTGATGACAAGCCACTGCTCTCAAGAGAAGGTCCAAAATTCTGTCCATTGTCCAGAAGGTCTTTGCATTAATTCAACAATCAAAAGACTGGAGTGAATATGATAGTAGTCCTGAGATAGACTGACATGTTTACTCTCTAGCTGCCAGAAGTGGCTGATGGCTCTTGGCTATATCCTTCTCTAGAAATTGGCCTTGATGGCTGGGGATGTAGCTCAGCTGTGTAAGCATCTGCTTGGTAAACTCAAGGTCTTAAGTTTGGCCTCTGCTACCTCCCCCCAAGAAAAAGAAATTGGCCTTGATTAAATTATACATAACCAAATGTTGTGCAAACCTTCCTGTCTTATATCACTTCCTCATTGCTAAGACAAAGTACTCAACACTCACAACTCAAAGAAGCAGAGGTTTGTTTTGGCTCATGGTTTTCAGTCTATGTTCAGCAGGCACCAAGTCAGAAATGGTAGAAAGGTCTGGAAGAGGAAAGCTGCTCATGTCATGGCCAGGAAGGATGTAGTGAAAAGAAGAGCCAGATGGAAAGATGTACCCCTCCAGGTGACAACCCTAGTCACCCCCTTCTACTCAGGCCCCACTTTCTAACAGAACACTCGGCCACTGAACTCATTAGTGGATGAACCTCCTGGTAAGTGTCATGCCCTTAGGATCCAACCACCTTCCCAAAAGCCTGCTTCTGCATCCAGAAGACTTTTGGGTTATGTTATGGGTCTAAATTGCAACATATCCAAAAGGCATCCATAGTCAGATGACTTGTCAGTTCCACCTACCTAGAGCTTTTCCTGTGGGATAACTCTGACAGGACACCTGAGATCCAATGTTTCCTATGGAACTGGCTGGCATCTGTAGCAAGACTGCATTATAATTTAA
The DNA here is from genome assembly GCA_004027165.1 of Ctenomys sociabilis. Taxonomy (NCBI): domain Eukaryota; kingdom Metazoa; phylum Chordata; class Mammalia; order Rodentia; family Ctenomyidae; genus Ctenomys; species Ctenomys sociabilis. The sequence goes on from PVKA01017189.1 coordinate 6,475, forward strand.
CTTCTCACTCAGCCTAGTCTTCTTCTTTCACTCTTGACAGTGTTTGCTGAGTGCACTCTCTGCATAGACCTCTCATGTGCAGCTCTCTGCCTCAGAGTTTGTTTCCTGAAGACCCAACCTAGGTAAATTGATAAGACAGGGTCTTGGAGCTGGATCTCCCACTAGCTGGCTTGCAGTGAGAGCCCCAGTGTTGGAGGTAGTTGAACTCTAAATAAGCCCTGGTATTCTGTAATACTGTAATTGTTAAGATGTCTACAGTGGTGAAAGGTGAAAGATTGGTGGAAGGAAATATATTCATGAGTGTTGTATTTTACACATTTGAGAGATCCAGGAGAAAGGATAAATATAAGGCCCAGTGAAACAAATGCCTGATGATGATTTTTAAACTAATAGGAGAAAGCAATGAAACACTGAGGGGATCAACTACCAGTTTAAGTGACTTATGAAAATCAAAGAATCTCTCTCTGTCATCTTATTGACTATCATTTCCTACAGTCATCAAAGAGAAAGAACTGAGAATCAGACCCTGAAAGTACAACATCAAGGAAACTCCAGAAAAGATTGAATCCCCAAACCCAGAGATTGTGACACTAAGCCCAAGGCCAAGTTGAGCAGGAATTGTGCTCTGAGATTTATATCTGGTCCATACACTCAGTAACTTAGATCCCCGATCTTCCTGGATTATCTAGGCTTATAGATATGGCCCATTTCTCCCTTGTAAAAGAAACCATGCCCTTCCTGCCCAGAAATGATTCAGAAACCTCTCTTGCAAAACCTATGTTCATATTTTGAAAATTAGGATACCTCTGAACCTGCTGCCCTGACCAAAATCACTTCAGAAGACAGATACAAAATGATACCATCACCCAGGAGAAGAAATTTTAAGCCTGCTGAGGTGAAGAATCAGTACTAACCAACATGTACTATCAGGATCCAGGATAGCATACATAGGACTGGATTTTGAAAATGTTGGATCAAAGAACAGAGCCCAAAGTATAGCTGGGAGAGAGAGAGAGCTTATTGATGTGGAGCATCCATTTCCTGACTGTCTCCCTGGCATAATGATGCTGAGAGCTCGTGTTCACGGCTGCTGGAGTACCAAGGATCTGCCAAACAAGGTGCCCTTTGGTTTTGACAATTCATTTTGCATGGATAACTCTTGTGAGCTTGGAGAAGCTGGTGACTTATGTTACTATGGCAAATGATGGAAGAAGGGAATAAAAAACTCAGACAAGTTAGCAGATTAGAATGGGTACACTAGATAAAATTTAATGATTGATCAGCAGGTTGTGTTTCACAGAGAGACTAAAAGACACTTTCTTACCAAAGCCAAAAAGAATGTGATAATTTGAAAAAAAAAAAAAAAGCATACACCATTGAGCTTGCTGTTTTGTGTGGCTGGCCTCAGCCAACATTTGTATAAAGAGTTCAAGTCCAAATGTTTTAGAAGCTTTGAGGGTCTTGTGGACCTTCTCAGCTGCTTAATCCTATCACTGCAGTGCAAACGCAACCATAAATATCATGTAAATAAATGAATATGACTATGTATTCCAATAAAGCTTTATTTACAAAACTCTACTTAAAACTTTATTAGCAATTTTTTTGTTTTTGTTTTTGTTTGTTTTGTTTTTTAATGTATTTGGTGTAGGGCCTCACTAGGCAGCTCAGACTTGTAGTGATTCTCTTGTTTTCAGCCTCTCCAGACGTAGGATTCCAGGCATATGGCACATGCCTGGCCTCAGTGGCCCACTCAGTGCACCTGGGGGAGAGACTAGAGGGGCATGTGGTGCCAGAGACCAGACTCTTGTCCCTGTACTTACCTAAGCTGGTGCTTGGTCCATTGAGCTATTTCACTAGTCCTATTAGCAAGTATATTAGAGGTACGGTTAACATCTGTATATCCATGGATTCATAAATCTAACATATAAGTGAATTTAATGAGGGTCTAATAATCTAAGGCATGTGGGAAGATCTCCAGAGTATGTCTGTTATAACTTCTCCTCTAGGACGAAGGTGTCATGGCTTTCTCAGTTGTAAAATAAACATGTTCCACATTTTTGAGTATTACCCCAATTAATTTACCAAATGATACAGAAGGTTACCAGCTTTTCCTAGAACCCAGAATAAGAAGGAGTTCTGCAATAGGCCCAGACTCTGGAGCAAGAAATTCTGCAATTTGGACTATAGTAACCTGGCAGATCAGAGATGCTCCAAGTATTTTATGTTGAGAAATAATTCTCCATCAGTCTTTTGGGGTTTTGCAGGTTTTATGAGAAGATATCATCTGCCCTTTTCTGGACTAGCTTGTCAAGGGTGTTTGGATAGTAAACAGCCTTAGAAGATAGAGATAGTATGCTGGGGATGTCGCACTTACCTAACAGGTTTAGGTCCCAGATTCAATTCCCAATACTGTAAAAAAGGGAAAAAAGCTATCTAAAACTATCTAACTATCAAATTCCAAAGCAATGAATATACTTTCTTACAGCTATGAAAAATAAAGATAGTACCCCTGTCTCTAAATCCAAATTGTCCCCTCCTCAAATCCTACCTTTTAAAGTCCCTGACTCATGGTCCTGAGAGTGCTTCCCAGCACAACTCCTACGCACAGCTCCTTCAGAAAGTCTATTTCTGGGAACTTAGATATAAGACAAAGTTATGCTAATGACCAAAACATACTACTCAGAGTTATTATCAAATGTAAGTTAGAAACTAACTCGGACAGATTTTTATTATTCCTTTTTAAATGCTCAAAATCATAGCTCATTGTCTTTTTGAGAAATAAGCTTATCTGCTAGGTGTTGGAAAAGCCATCTGACTCCTATAAGAAAGCTACTAAACAGTTAAAAAGAAAAAATGATGATTTTAAAAAAAAACTATCAAAAGGAAAACTTGTTACTGTACTTGATTTTTCTTTGTCTACTTTACAGCTAAGGGGGAACTGCTTGGAGTTTTCGAGCTGCAAGCCGTCCCCCTGCCACCCTAACTATGCACATGTTCCGGGCGTGTGTGCCCACAGACACCAGGCAGATGGTCTCGGGCTGGACATCTGGAAGCCTCATCAGATTATGGGGCACAAATTTGTGATAATAGATTTAATTCAGTTTTACTTAACATTTTTTTGGCTGGATTAAAGACCCTGGGGTCAGTATGTAACTTGGCAAGAGTTTTACAAAAATTGTTCTGAATTTATCATCAATGGGCAGATTTTATACAATTTTTTGTTTGTGCAACCCAGACCAGCTGGGCGAAAACTAATGAAAGGAATGCAATTACGGAAGGTGGGAAGTGCATGTAAGCCTTATTAATGCACTCGTCATTCTCTGTGCTCCTGCCCATCCCACAGGTGCTGCTGCATAATGAGTACACGTAACCTTGGGGAGCGTGGCCATGGCCCTTTATTTTCTGATTTTTGACTTGAGGATATGGGCTTGATTTAGATAATCAAGGGGCAATGAATTGGTAATTGTAACAAGATACTCTTCGCTTTATTACTTGGAATTAGAAACCTTAAGAACAAAACAAGGGGACCTGCTCATTAGCTCAGTTGTTTAAGTGACTTATTAAACAAAGCAATCAGGATCCACAAGCCTTACCAGACCTACCCTGAAGGTGAAAAGCAGAAATACGAAAGGTAGCGTACAACAAGTAAAATCAATTGAGTCAGAGAAGGCAAAGTGAATGGCATATGCTGCAGGATACTAATCAGCTTTTCTTCTGGATGGTTAACAACCTAAGATCACAAGTCAGAGTTGGAGAAATAGAAGAGCCACAAGGCCAGCCAACATTTTGGCCCTAGCCTTTCAAGGTCAGCGAAGACTCAGGACATAGGAGAACTTGTACTGCAACATCATGAAACTCAGGTGAGCTCCAAATTTTCTGAACAAGATTATGGAGCCACAGAGGAAAGAGATTGAAGTTCTAAAGTGTGCCTGGGGAGAGTCACATGAAGAGAAAACTTTCTCTCAGGCTCTCACAGAGAGCAATCTGGTCATGCATTGGCCGTGACTCATCCACATGGATGACACAGACAAAGGAACTACAGAATAATGTACAGGACTACAAGATAAACCCTGAGAAGACTTCAATGACCACATAGGAAATATAAAGTACATGTGTTGGTATATAAGTTTGGATCTACCTAGGTCTTAACCATCCAGCAGAAAAGTATAAAAATGAAGTATACATCGTGAGGCCATAATATTAAGCTGAGCTGTAAATGGCTATGATCGACAATTTCTTTGAATAACTCACTATTGCTATAGAAAGCTTCTGAACTTTTTAAGGGGCAGGGGAGATGCTCAGTGGAATAAGCACATCCCTGGCAAGTGCAAGGGCCTGAGTTCAATCCCCTGTTCCACCAAAAAAAAAAAAAAAAAAGAACAAAACTGAAGTAAAGCTTTAGCCTATAAATTTCAAGGTCATATTAAAGAATTTTCTCTTCGTTCCATCAAAATTAGCATAAATCTTCTGCAAAGAAGAGTCTACCTGTTCTTACCTTCCTTTCTTAGCATATAACATCCAATTTTTATTTGAAAAAGATATGTTGAAAGGATGGGTGAAATTTTTTTACATAATTTTAAAGCTCAGGGATAGACAAGAAAAGGACTAAATAGCTACCAAAAAAAGAAAAAAAAAAGATTACATGGTTCCAAAGTTACTAATAGGAAAGGAAAGCTGAATGGCCAATAAGCATATAAGAAAGAGTTAATTGGCAAAATATAAATAAACAACCATGAGAGATCATGTCACACACTACAGGTGTGCAAACATTTAGGATGACAATTTCAAAGACTGGCAAGCAGACCCACGCAATGCATGGAGTGTGAGCCTGCAGCCTCATGCAGCATCTCGCTGTGTCACGTTGTTCTGAAGACGCCCCTATCCTGTGACCACGAATCCCATCTCAAGCTTCAGAAACATTCTTCGCAGCATTGTTGGAAGTAGCAAAACAAAACATAACTGGAAACTGTCTCAATAACCATCAACAGAAGTTGGAAAACTATATCGTAGTATATACTACACAGGGAAGCAGGACGCAGCAGTGATGTGAACGAATTAGGACAACTTTCAACTTGAAAAGCAAATTTCAGAAATCCAGAAAACATGCTCAATGGGCCTGCTGTGCTGGCGACCCTCAGGGGGGCTGAGACAGCAATTGAGACTGGGCAGGTGGTGCGCACCTGTAATTCCAGCGCTTGGGAGGCTGAAAACAAGAGAATCACTGTGAGTCCGATCTGTGTAGTTGAAACTGTGTAGACCTCGTACTAAGGACCTTAAAAAAAAGAAAGAAAACACGCCCATAAGGTCTAAAAAGTAATAGCCCATTATGATTATTAACATGTAATATGTACCTTTCTAAAATGAATATGAGGATGACAAATATTTCCTCCAAGAAAGAAAGTCAAGAAACAAGATAAAGGAGCAAAAATGACTCCTACTCTTTCTATGATACTTAAATTTGGGGAGTGATAGGAGACAAAAATTTGAGTAAGGCAAGGAAATTAATATTCACTATGTAATTTCTTACTTTCATATGTTTAAAATATATGCAAACACAAAATATTTAAAATGAAAGGACCAGCATTCAGCTAGAAGCCTCAGCGCAGAGACGTCTGCCACTGCTACTGCAGCAAGCCCCATGCAGGAGGCTCCGCTGGCTCCAACAGCAGCCTGCCCTGGGCCCGGCTCTGGGCAGCAGCCCAGCAGGCCGTGCTCCAAGCCGCCTGTTGTTCGGATCTCCAATTAAAAAATCATAAAAGAGATCACATTTGTTTAGCAGAACTTAGATCATCTTTTCCCTGCAAGTGTGCTGTGTTTCCAAATTTTATTTTATTTGTTTGCGCAAATACAACATCGAAGATGCTTCTTCAATAGGTCTGGTTAGAAAATTCTACATTTCTAGAAATCTCACCCATAACTAACCCTGTATGTTTAATTCTGCCACATAAACTAAGTGCTTTTACTTGGATTTTTTCTCCTAAAGCTGACATGATCTGATTGCGAATTTTTTCCTTTCTTCGAAAACAAGCCAAAGAAACAAAAATCCCAAGCCCTTTTTCATAACTCTTAATTGTGTATTATAGAAACACATATTCTTTTTATAAAGTTCAAATTAAAAGGTGACTATAGATAACTACCTTTAACAGATCAGCTACATCTTTAAGGTTTTGTGCATGTATGCTTCTCCCATGTATACGTACACACATGTGGAATCATCCTGGGTCCACCGTTTCTTATTTTTCTCACTCAATAAAGCATTCCATGTTTTCATTTCTCTGCATCATGTTTGGTGCTACACACAGTACTCCCTGTATGGATAGTCCATAATTAACTTGAGAAATTCTCCCACCAGAGAGCGTTTACATATTGCCAAATTGCCATTCTTGAAAGCCTGAACCAATTCAGGCCCTATCATCTGTGTACCCGCATGTCCAGTTCCCTCTTCCCTACAACACTGCTGAGCAAGTCACTTTTCTCCCTTCACAGGATAATGGGAGTTTGTCCCTATGGCTTATGCATTTAGAGAGAAGGATTTCATTGAGAACTTTAAAAATGTTTATCTATGTACTGTTCAATTACCAACAATGTTTATGCCTTTTTTTTTATTCAGTACAAAATATTATAGTAGTGGTTGTTATTGTGACTTTCAGAATTTTTTAATTAAACCCTCCATTCTCAGTGTTCAAACTCCCTAAGGCCAGAGACTATGCTTTGTTTATCATTGTATTTCTAGGATCTTACACAGAAAAGGCTTTCTAGAAATGTCTAGTGAGGTAATGAATGTAAAGGTTTGGTCCTTATCAAGTCAAAATAATAGAGATTGGATCCAACTTTTTAGTTTGGAAACTTAAATTTTCAAGTTAATCTCAACTGTTACATTTGTTTTAGGATACTAGATTCTAACTATCCCCATGTAGGATGGTAGAGAAAAACTAAGAGTCAAATAACTGAAAAATATTTCTGTGTATAAGGGAGACAGGCTGTTCTGAGAGGAATGATTTGGAGTGTCACCCTAGGATTTTTGACTATTTTGTCCCTGTGGTGGTAAAAACAGACTACCGCAGAAGCCAGCATGGAGTCCAACAGAGAGTAACCCAAGGCTCTAGCTAGCTTCACAACCTTAGACAGCCTGAGAGACAGCAGGAAGCTCCCAAGTCAGACCCTGAAAAGACAGCCTCTAATGCATGCTGGACAGAGCACAGCACGATCTTCCCAGCAACTTATAAATGAATGCAATTCCAGGAATTTCTTTCTTTTGGAGTAGATTTGTAATAAGCTCTGGACTATAGAATCAGCCACAACTGGTGTTCTATAGCAAGATATATTTTTAGATTCAACTCTCAGCTCTGGCCACACAGAGCCTGAGCTCTGGACCCTGTCCTCCGGGGTTTCTCAAATTGCAGAGAAGGAAGGTCATGACCCCATTAGGGTCACAGAGAGGAAAACAGCAAGACATGTAGTAGAATTCTCTTGAAGGGGAACTTCTTTTCTATCAGTGCCTCCCCAATTGCTTCTCTGTCCCTCTGTTATTTCTGACAGATACTTCTTGTACAAAACTTACCAAGGGCCTCACACCATCTCACTGCTTCACTTTTCTGAGCCTCCTAACATTATTTGCATTGTGGCACACAGAAAATGACACTATTTGTGCAGGCAGAACACACGAGAGGCTGCTCTGGAATATGAGGCCCCCAATGGAGGATCACAAAACCATAAGCTCACTCAACTAGTTTGAGGATAAAAAATACACTAGCACAGCACATATATAATCAGTCTGTGGCTTAGGATTGGGGTTAGGATTGGTGGCTCTAAGATATAATTGTTTTATATAGAAAGACCAAATTTGTGGGTCATGCTTATTATCCCTATTTATAAATGAATCTCACTCAGACAGGCTAAGCACCTTGCCCCAGTCACACCACTTACTAGAAAAGGAAACTCGCAGTATGTTATTTCCTCACAGCTATGTATTCCTTTGCCATGCTTGCAGTGCTTACCTCTTTCCCTCTGGGTGGAGTCAGACAGAATGACAATAGCTGAAACAACCCTTTTAACATGAAGTAGACACCTAGCATAGAGGATAAAGGAGCAACAAGGTGGAGGATAGATTCCTGGTGCTACTGAACCACCATACCATCTCTGGGAAATCCATTCGAACTTTTTCATAAAAGAAAAATAGACGTTTATTTTTTATACTTATTTTTCTCCCCCCGTCCTTCCTTCCTTCTTCCCTCCCTCCCAATCTCTCCTTCTCTTTCTCCCTCTTCCTTTCTCCCTCCCTCTTTCTTTCTCACAATCTAATATGCACCTTAACTAATTCAGTAACTACTGCACCTTAACTAATTCAGTAACTAACTACTGCCACTCTTTCAGATGTGAAAATGAAAGTTCAGGTCAGAACCTTCCCTCAGTAGAGCCAGGAATCAGATCCTGGTGCTGCCCAAGGCCAGGAGCTTCCCCACTGTGCTCAGCAACCCACAAGGCCCAGGCTTTACTCTCACTGCTGAATTTGCCTTCTCTCCATTGCTAAAGTTTCATTTACAAATGTCACGCATTAGAATTTAAAGTTCTAGGGCCAGTAAGATAGCTCAGTGGACTAAGTTCCTGCTTAGGCAAGTGCAGAGACCCACACTCAATTCCTGGCACCACATAATGCACTGGCCCCACCTCCAGGGCACTTAGCCAATCACCAAGACTGGGCGTGGAGGTGCATGCCTGTAATCCCAGAGCTGGGGAAGCTGAAACAGGAGGATCACTATGACTTCAAGCTGCATAGTGTGACCCTGTGCCAAATACATTTTTTAATTTTTTTTTTTTTTTAAGAACTGTAAGTTCTCTTCCCCATTAGGAAGAAAAGCTTCCTCTGAAAAACCTCATAGGTTTTGTCTGGCATGGAAGAAAAATACTCAAGCACTTCAATAGCCAAATGTTGCAAGACAGGAAGACAGGGCAATCTCTGTCCTGTGTGGACAAAAGTAAGGTAAAGACACCAAGCAATCTTTCAGGCTGCACAAGAAGGAAATAGAATTTATATTTGATGTTTTTCTTTCTTTTTGTTTTGAGACTCAGATATTTAAGGTACAGATTGACACGGCTATCTGCAATCCTTTGGTCTGATTGATGTCTCCAGCTGCTGTCTCCCAGGGAAAGATCACAAGCACCCACAGGTCCCTTCACCTGACTGTTCACTGGAGAAAGACTGAGACAGTTTGCAGTTTAGAGGGTACCCAGCTTAATGGATTATGAATTATGTTTTCTACACTTATTTATTTATTTATTTATTGCAGAACCAGGGATTGAACTCAGGCCCTTGTGCTTGCCAGGCAAACACTTATTCTACTGAGCTATCTCCCCAGCCCCTGTTTTATACATTTAACTAGACTAGAAAGGTAGGCACATTGCTTAAAAGGAGAGACCATGGGCTCAGTATCTTACTAATGGCACAAGCACATTTTGAAAATGGTAGAACTTGTTATTCTACTCCTACAGAGTTTTTATTAGGTGTGAGATAAAATTTGAAAAGAAGAGATAACTTAATCAAATCTGATTTTAGTCAGCTAACTCGTTTTAAAAATGTTTAATTACTCCGTGTTCACAGTGCACAGTGTTTGTGGCCCTCGTGTGAAGCTGTGGTACGTGCACAGCTCACGTAGCCCCTCTGTCACCCCCATCCCTTCACCCCATCGTCCCTGCATGTCTCGATTCTCTTCCCACTTCAGAAAGATCTACCTCTCTACTTCTTATTATGTCTTTTAGTTTTGTCTTTATTTATATTTTGGCTTTTTACATGCAATATTTAAGCTCGCATCTCCGATTTATTTCACTTAACATTGTTCTTCCATTTGAAATTATCAGGAAGTTATTTTAATTGAGATACAAATTAACATATATTCTCATTAACAGGGAGCCTTACTCTCAGTGTATATAAAATCTTGAGGTGTTCACCAATGATAATACAAAGCCATCACAATTAGGAATTGATTTTTTCTTTTTGAGACAGGGTCTCTCTGTGTGTGCCAGGCTTGTCTTGAACCCCTTGTGTGGCCCAAGTTGGCTTTAAACTTGAAATCTGCCTACCTCAGCCTTCTAGTGCTAGGAATAGATTTTATGCTACAACTAATTTCCTTTATTTCATCCTGCTAAAATATGACTTTTGCGTATGTATTATACTTTAATACCATGTAATAACACTAATGCATAGTACAGAAATATATAGCCCTTGAATGCATTTGTATTTGTGAATACAAAGTGTATATAATACGTGATTATATATTTACTTTAGATTATGCTGAAAAATGTCTTACTGATAAAAGGACGCACTCAAAAATAATAGTCTAGCACTGCAATCCTAGCCTCAGAAGAAGGAGGCAAGCAGACCAAGAGTTCAAGACCAGCCTAGACTATAGAGACAGACTCTGATTTAAAAAAAAAAAGGAAAGGGGTCAGGGAGATGGCTCAGTAGAATAAGCGCTTCCCTGGCAAGCACAAGCGCTTCCCCTGAGTTCAATCCCCAGTTCTGCCAAAAATAAAAATAAATAAATATAAATATAAATAAAAAGGAAGATATTCTTCTCCATCTAAAAGATTATTCTATCAAATTTTGTTGTTAAGAGAATAAGCATGTCTAGCCTTACCATAAGAGTGGTATGCAGAGTTTGGTATTCAGTGTTTGAAGAAGAGAAAAACGTCACACATCAGCCCCTAACTTTGGATCTCTGAGAAAGGAGATTTTTTTTTTTATGTGCTCAATGACTTGTTAAATCATGGAATCATTATTTCATATCAGAGAAGCACATATGGGAGAAACTGAAATGGGGTAAAGTGGAGTTTCTGGATAACAGTGTGGTATACACATGGAAAGTGTCAAACTAAGATTATGACCTTTGTGTGCAAACAAGTATCACCAAACATCTTTGAGTCATGTATTACTGCCACTTAAAGAGTGTCTACAATGTGGGGATATTTTCTTATATTCTAGTTAATCCTTGCAAAAATAGCAACAATAATAAATGCTTACATATATCTTTGTGTCAGGCATTTCACCTATCTATTCATGCACCCCTTAGTATCTGGGCAGGACTGGGTAGAGAATTCCACAGGCATACCAAAATCTACAGATGTTCAAATCCCTTATAAAAAATTGGGTGATATTTGTATATCCTTTTTTATTTATTTATTTATTTTTTGTCTGTTTGAACATAGGGTCTCACTATGCAGTTCAGGCTGGCCTTAAGCTCACTTTGTAGCTCAGGCTGGTCTTGAACTCACAGCAATCCTCCTGCCTCAGCCTCCAGAGTGCTGGGATTACAGGCATGAGCCACCATGCCCAGCTTGCATATCCTTTTAAACATTGTAAATCATCTTTGTGCTACCTAATACAATGTAAATGCTATGTAAGTAGTTGCAATGTTGTATTGTTCAAGGAGTAATGACAAGCAAAAAGTCTGTACATGTTTTAGTATAGATGCAATTTAAATTTTTTTCCAATATGTGGTTGGATGATTGTGCAGATGCAAAACTCATAAATACAGACATCACGCTACGTAAACTGTTTTTTGCTCTCATATTAACTGCCTGGGTGTGTATTATTATGCCCATCTTACAGACAAAGAAGCTAGGGGACAAGCAATTTAAATATCTCACCCAATACACCCATGCCAATGCACAGCAAGGCATTGGACAGTCTAACTCTAACTTGTGATTTTATCCACCATGTTTTACTGCTAATGACCTAGAAAGGCACATAGTGTTAGAGCTACTTTAGAGATGAGAAAACTGAGACACTGGTGCTAAAACTGGAACTTGACCTCAATCTAAACTGAATCCAAAGTCTTTATTCTTCCTACCCTAACGCCTCCCTAATGCCAGTATCTTTTTTTGTTTTGTTTTGTTTTGTTTTTTAGGGAAGGGTCTACAGGATGTTCAAGGTCTTACTACTAGATCGGACTCATAGGGATCTGTCTGTTTACAGCCTCTGAAGAGCTGGGATTACAGGCTCCAACCACCACACCCAGTCTCAATTGCCATCTCAGCGTGCCCTGGGGCAGGGCTGGCAGGGCATGTCCGGGGATTGAAACTGCAGCCCCTGCACCTGCTTGTAGGTGCTCTAATCCGCTGAGCTATTTGGCTGGCCCCAACCAATATTGTATTGTCTCAGGTCCCAGAGAATATAGGGAGGTCTCTATTTCATCTGGTTAGCAAACCTGTTCCTCACAGAGATATAACTAGCAGAAACATCCGCTTTGCTATTTTCTTATTTATTTTGCTTGCACCGTTAATGTGTTCTTTAACGGATAGCCTCTCTTTTATTTTTTTTTTTTACAGTCTCGCTTTCAAAGCCATATTTAAATGTTGTAAGGGTTTGTTTAGTTAAATATACATGAACAGTGCATGATTCAAATTCAAACCATATGATGGATGAAATACAATAGATACCTATTTCTCACTCGTGGACAGACTAAAACAGGTATTTCTGATTGGTCAGCAGCTCACCAATAGCAGACCTCAGGGCCCCAAAACCCTCTACCTGTTGCTGTGCCTTCTTCAGATGAGGCAACGGGGCTGTGGACCCAGGCAAAGAGCCTGGAGGATTCTGGCAGGAAGGTAGGTTCTCATGGCCCGGCTTGGAAGTACTGTGAGTCACTTTAGCTAATGCTTCGTTCTCTGCAATACACATGACCGCACCTCTGTATCATGAAGGCTGGAAAACAGAGTGTGAGTACAATCCAGTCGTGTCCCAGGAAGAATCGGGAAACGGCCTCAGAGGACAGCCAGCCAGCCTTGGCCACATGATGTTTACCACAGGCAGAGGAAAACACAGTGAATTAACCTCTAATTATGAATGCCTCCTGATTCTAAATCAAGCCCTTTTAAAAGACCTCTGGTAAGCAACATAAAATTTAGCGTAACTTTTTTGTTAAAGTTAACAAAACCATCTTCCCTTTTAGGGGTCAGAGAGATAGATAGCCCAGAAGAATAAGTGCTTCCCTGGCAAGCACAAGGGCCTGAGTTCAATCCCTATCCCCCATCCAAAAAAAAAAAAAAAATCTTTCCTTCTTAATGATTTATAATTCATATATCTTTAGAGTAATTCAAGGTATTTTTATCTAATTAGATGAACTTACCTAATTACAGAGTGTAAGGGTGAAAGAAGCCTGCTGCCCTTTTTGCAAATAAAGTACATTGGGAAGAGAGGATAGAAAGTGGGGGTCACACAGCTACCTACTGACATTCCCCTGTGGAGCTATAGTATTTTTTAGTTATAAACCTTAACTTCCCCAAGTAAAATGTCCTTCGAGTCTAAATATAATTTGAATTTTTCTGGACGCTTTTTCCTCATTCCCTTCCCATTAGGAAAATTACTTTTACTCTTTGTTCCAGGAATTTTCAAAAGGAAAAACACCTGAAATAAAAAGAACTGATACACGTTTGTCTTTCATTTACACCTGAATCCTAGGTGCATTCTGTTCTCTTTTCTTTCTTTTTCTTTTTTTAATGTATTTGGAACAGGGTCTCACTACACAGCTCAGACTCGTAGTGATCCTCCTGTTTTCAGCCTCCCCAGCGCTGGGATTACAAAAGCGAGCCACCACCTCGGCCTCTGCCTCTGGTTCAGGGCACCTGGGGGCAGAGCCAGTGCAGCATGTGATGCTGGGGATCGAATCCTGGTCCCTGCACCTGCCAATACAGATGCTTATTCCACTGAGCTATTTTGCCCTCTTGCGTTCTCTTTCAAAATGAGAAACAGAATAAACTTCCTTCACTCATCCCTTAACCTTTTGAGAGTGCAAAAACAGTATAATATGTACAGCTCACATTTTTTTTGACTAAGGCAATTGCATTTCTAGAGGTATATATCAATTATTTTCTGTTTGCTTTGAAGAAATCTGGTCAACTGATACTTGCATGTTTAAAAAATTATATTCCAGAGCCAGCCAAATAGCTCAGTGAATTAAAGAGCCTACAAGCAGCGGCAGGGTCGGGGGATTCGATCCCTGGGCCTGCTATGCCAGCCCCACCCACTGAGCATGCTGAGATGGCAATTGAGAATGTGTGTGGTGGCATGCGCCTGTAATCCCAGATCTTGGGAGGCTGTAAGCAGGTGGATCACTACAAGTCTGATCTAGTAGTGAAATCCTGAACACTCTGTAGACCCTTGCCTAAATTACAAAAAAAAAAAAAAAAAAAACTAAATTCCAAATGTGTAGCTCCTACAAATACCTCCTGACCACTTATTATGAGCCAACTGCTCTGCTGTATGGGAGAGATTAAAATGTCAACACAAACACACTTGCTCTGACCACTTTTCATACTAGAAAGAACTTCTGAATTATGTAGAAAGTATTTTTCCTTTCTATAAAAGTTTATTACACCTTTGTGTATTGGTGGCATTAAAGCCAATGAGTTAATCTGAAACATGATTATTGCTAACCAAAAAGTATAATACATACTCAGAAAAATGTCGGTGTCTTAAGCAGTCCGTAACCTAAACAGTCCTGGTAATCAGCATCCAGAATAATAAACAACAAATGATCCAACTCACACAGGCTTCCCTCATGTTCCTGCCAAATCTGAGTTTCCAAGAGGAATCACCACCCTGCCTTGTAACAGAAAAGATTTTTCACTTGTTATGAAGTCACATAGTTCATTTCTTTGGTCTGAATGCTTCAATGTTTGTGAGATACAATCCTACCATTGAACGTAATTGTAGTGTGCGCTTTTCCAATTCTGAATAGTAGCATAAATAGTATACATAAGATAAATTATGCATAATTTATCTAGGCATTCACCCATTGATGAGCATTAGCTCAGCTTGTAGTTATGAACAAGGATACTATGAGCATTTTGTAAGAGTCTTTTGGAGAATTTAAATCTGTATTTATGTTCCATATATAACTGAGAGTGCAACTGTTGGATCTTATGCTGTGTTTAGGATTAACCTTAGTGTCTATTCTATTACCAGGAGATTTCCCAGTGCTTCATTCTTCCCTATTAACTAGGAGAGTACTTCTTTCTAAAAGTACTTTGAAACTTTTAAGTGCATCAATAAGTAAAATAAGTAATATTGAGAGGCCAACAATTAATTAAATAAAGCAGAAATCCAGAAAAGTACATAGGGTCCTGCAATCAGCTTCCACCAGGAAACATTTGCTGAGTCCACATAATTTGGAGCTTGGGATTTCATGGTCTTAAGGGATATCGGAGATAAGAGATGCAGTGCTCAAAGTAAAGGTGAACTGGAAGCAAACCTATCCTCCAAGCTGACTGTAAGAGCACAAGAAGGTAGGGAGCCCCCACCCAGCCATCCACCTCTCTAATAGCCCACACCCAACAGTTGACCTTTGCAAGGATTTGTAGCCCTAATTCATATTACCATTGTCATCTGAAAAAGCTCAACCCTGGCATCTAGCCTATACTAGACCATTGTGGGGGGGGGGGTACTGGGAATGGAATGCAAGGCCTTGTGTTTGGCAGGCAGGGGCTGTGCCTCTGAGGTGTATCCCCAGCCCTAGTTTAAAGTAATTTTCAAAGGGCAGTTCATCCAAGAAAATCATTCTCAAATCAGACCTTAAAAGAAACCTGGGAAATTAAGGAATAAGAATTCATGGCCAAAAATCATACAACTTGCAAGAAACTAAAACATGATGGGCAGGTACTGCCAGAAACCATTGATGATGGCATTGAAATTATCACACAAATATAAACGAGGCTGGGCCAAGGCAAGATAGCTTGGGCCACCGAGTCCAGGTGTGGCGGCACATAGCTGTAATCCCAGTGCTGGGGAGGCTAAACACAGGAGCGTCACTATGAGTCCGAGCTGCATAATGAGACCCTGTGCCAAATATACTTTAAAAGAAAAATAAATTAGGACAGCCATAATAATATCGCTGGTGTTTCAGAGGTGTAGTTTGTATTTTGATTACTTAAGGTTACCATAAATTTGTAATTTTCTGGTTGGAGTGTGAGTAAAGCAACTTTTTTTAAAGCAAAAAAATATTTCCAGGTCCAGGGTTATAGCTCAATGGCACAGAACCTGCCTAGCAAGTGCAAGGTTCTGAATTCAATTCTCAATATCCAAATAAAAACTTCTCAGTACTGACCTCATGATTTTTTTTTCTTTGTATGTGGGATTGAACTCGAGACCTTATGCTTCCCAGGCAAGCATTTAAGCCACTGAGCTATGTCCCTGACCACGTAATTTTTTTCTTATTAGATACCATTATTATTTAAGATCAATATGCTTATTAAATTGACTTTTTTTCATGTTATGTATTTGGTACAGGGCCTCACTACGCAGCTCGGACTCATAGTGATACCCCTGTTTTTAGCCTCCCCAGCACTGGGATTACAGGCGTGAGCCACCACACCTGGACTTGGTCACCAGGGCGGGACCAATGAGGCATGCGGGATAGGGAATCAAACTCTGGTCTCTGCGCTTGCTAAAGCAGGCGCTCAGTCCACTGAACCATCTTTCCAGCCCTTAAATAGACTTTTTTTTTTTTAATCTTTTATTTGGTACAGGGTTTCCCTAAGCAGTTTGGACTCATAGTAATATTCCTGTTTTCAGCCTCCCGGTGCTGGGATTACAGGTATGTGCCACCATGCCTGGTTTTGGTGGCTGGCATGGCTCACCCAGAGTTCCGGGGCCACCTCAGCCTGTGGTACCAGGGACCGAACCCAGGTCCTTGAGCTTGCAAGACAGGCATTTAGACCACTGAGCTATCTCCCCAGCTCTAAACTGACTTCCTCTTTAAGAAAATATATATTCTTACTTTAGCGTAGCCCTAAGCAGTTGTATCCCAGAGTCCTAACACTTATGTATAAATTATACTTCTAAAACAATTTCAAATATATCTTTATTAACATTTCAAATATTTGTCCAGATACTATCCAAAGGATACTGAGTACCACCAGAGTCACATGACCAAGGTCACAACATTGGCCTGGAATGACCACAGAGGGTAGACATATTTCTTTTTAAGGAAGGAACCAACCAGGAAGAAGGTGAAGCAGAGGGGAGAGATGGAAAAGATGCTATAGATGGATGTGGGAAGGGAGGGAGAAATGTTACAAAAAGCAAAAAGTAGAGAAATACCCGAGAGGAGCCTACTTAATTTACAGCTATGCCCAGCACTGGTCCAGGTCCACTGTCACAGGTGGAAGCTGTCCCAGGACTCGTGAGGTTACCTGCCACACTCATGGACACAATCACATGGTCAGCAGATGACCCTGGAGGCTGACACACTTCTATGTGGAGCTATAATTCACTATTATGTCTCCCTCAGCCAAGAAAGCATAATCCAGAGCAGACAACTGCAAAATGCCTATCATCTCCTCTAAGATAAAATTTAAACCTACAAACTTCCATACTTTGATTTAAATACAAAATAGGGTCTATATATATACAGCTACTTTTTCTTAATTCAATGAGAAGAAAGATTTGTATTAATAGTGTTTAGACAAGATATCATATTTGCATCTTGTACTATGAATAACTAATATAAAGACAACAATATGCAATGTATTAATTATTGTAACTGTCTTACTGACCTGTTTTGAAGCTGTCTCATTGCTATTTCTTTCTCAGTAAAATTAATATAAAAATTATATATATATATATATATTTCAGAGCTCAAGATGCAATCTTATACAGCCACCCCATTTTACAGATGAAGTCCCATGCACTTTGTGTAGGGTCCTATATCCTCTTCTCTCAACAACCAAAGGCTTAAACATAATGGATTTGTTTTTTAATCCAGTCATCACATTTTCTTAGATAATGATCTTCCCAGATAAGGAATGAATTCAACCAGTAATTTAGTATCCGTGACAGGAACCCAATTTTTTCTCCCCTAAAAATGTCCCTCTGAAAGTAAGAAAACGCCATTTGATTCAAGACGACTTACTTTGGCAGAATGTATTGGTCCACTTGGCTTTTGGGTCTGCCTAGAATGTGTCATTGTGCTATATCCCCAGCAGAGATACCTGTCTGATTGGCAAGGAAGGGTCTCTAACTATATGAAAGAGAACGCAGCCAGATAGTCTCCTATTCAACCGCTCCCTTATTTGGTCAGTTTCATATTTTAAAAGTATTTCTCATAAGACATGTTGCCTATAATTCTAGCTACAGGGGAGGGTGAGACAGGAGGATTGCAAGTTCAAGGCCAATCTGAAAAACTTAGCTTGTATCAAAATGAAAAATGTATAAAAAGAGCTTAGTATTCCCTATATTCACTCTCCAGTGTCCTGGCTCCCAAAAAGTGTTGTATCCATGGTGATGTGGAGAAGTCCACCTGTAGTATAAGGGGAACTAAGGTGCTGTCCTTGAGGAGAGAAAAAGGTGGACTCAATTGTTCCTGTCCCATTCCTGTTTATCTCCTCTGCTCCAGAAGCATAACAAAAATCATTAGACAATGGCTTACGGAGTAGCCCGAGTTCCACAACACCAGGAGGCACTGTTCTGTGGTGTTTCATGAAAATAGCTCCCAAGAGCAAAACTTGCCCAGAAATAACCTGAATGAGGCTCTGGATTATGTGATGCAGCAGCCTCTAAAGTATTAGTGGAGGTGGAGTTGTTCAATGAGAGCAGATTGTGTCTACCTTGGGGAAATAGCTCAGCACAGCAAGACCTTGATTTTTCTTCTTAATAGCAACAATATTCTTATTCCATCAAATGGTAAGTTAGCCCCACTATAAAGCAGACATGTAATTAATTGCATTTCTTCCAAAGCTCAGCATACAAGGCTTGAAGTACTCAGGCTGCTCCCCAGCATCAGAAGGCAAAGCTCTGCTGCCAAAGGCACCCAGCCACGTGAACACTCCCACCAGTGTCCAGCCTCGTTTAAAGCCACCTTTCTGATGGGCCACAAGAGCCTCTTGCCTCAGTCATAAATTATACATTTCTAGGAATGCAGCTTTTCTCTTCATTGACTACCATTTCCAGGAAAGAAGGGCTTTTTTTTTCTTTGCTGCACTCAATGGAAGCCTTTCTGCTGACATGGTCCATAATTAAAAATCAAAGCAATAAAGTGACATTCTCAAATTTGAATACTGGGTACAAAAAGCTTAATTGCTAGTCTCCCTTGCCAAATAGCACAGTGGCTCCAACATTAAGTCAGAGATTTTCAAGAGACTGATTTGATAGGGTTTTATAAGTGCACACATTTAATTTTATTAGAACAAGTTTTAGAATCTTAAGACAAGCTGCAAATATCAAATTATATTTTTCTTTTCATATTTTATTTATTGGAAACTTATTTAACAATGATCATTGGTAACCAAGTATATAGATAACTATTTGAAGATCTAAGTGAGTAAAGAATGTCAGTAAATTTGCTAGGCTTAAGGTGATTGTTTCCATGAAAACACAAAAATGAAGGTACTACGGAAGCTTTTAACCCCCCAAATGACCAATGTCCAGTGTTTGACTCCAACCGAGTGAGCAATTTAGGGTTCTTTACCCAATAAAGTTGCCTCAAGTCAGGTCAGTTCACAATGTCATTCTCTTTCCCACATAATAATTCAATTAAACAAGAAGAAAAACAAATAGCATTCAACATGTTCAATTTTCTTCTCTTAACCTCCAATATCTCCAAAACAAGATCTCTATTACATCAAAAGATTTAGCAATAATAAATTTGGTTAAGCCACTGCGAATTTTTCCTAGGATATTACTGACAAGCTACAATGAAGTTCTGGATATAAATTATTTAGCTACATATGTTATTAAATTGTCTTTAAGAAAGAATTGCTGCTGTTATATACACATAGAACATGGACAGCAAAAAAAGTCCAAAACACTTTTATAACCTAGATGTCATAATTATTCATCAAATATGTTATCTTTTTAGTAACTTGATGTAGAAAAAAGACTTAGACGTGTTTCTGTTGTATTCTTTTAGGCGACAATGCTGGGAAAGTGCTGTTATTGAACCATGTGATATGGCTGTTAGAATTGTTTCTATTTCACGCACGGAATCTGTATTAAAAATAACACAGTTTCATGTCCTTCCTGCTGTATTTTCTCCTAGCACGAGGGAAAAAACACATTCCCTAATATATTTTCTGGGAGCACTCTCTTTGTAATATTTCCTTTGCAAAGGTCCTGTTCATATTTATATCTTATTACTTTTCTTATACTGGATTTATTGATAGTTTCTAACAAAAATATGATTTCAGTATATTTACTGAACAAAATTCAATATAACAGACCCCCAATTCAATTTTTTTCATCAAAATGGAGAACAATAAAGAAGCTAAAGTCCTCAGTTCAGACACATGGCATCACAAAAACTTATATTGTTTAAAGAAATAACTCAATAAGGGGGAAGTGATAGATATTACTTAAAGAACAACATTAGCTTTGTTTATTCACCTATGTTTCTAATAATCCTGCCTCTAACTTAGTCAGCGACAAATGTGTTTGGTGTTCCTTGGTTACTGAATCTCACGTAAGTGTGGTCAGTTTCTAAAAATAGAAACAAAATTGTGATTATGTATTGTGAGATACCCACAGTCCATATTTACTGTTAATCGTCATTTCATATATTGAAATTTAATTTAAAAGAATTTTTAAAACCTTACTGAGTCTGTTTCCCAGATTATTTTGCTATAGTACCAGTATTTTTCATAAGTTAATTGTGTTTATGCTTTTGCATGCTTACGAAGAGCCTGTATTCTGAATTTCTAACGTTCTGCTTTTGAAGACTGATTACAGAGGGCTTTCTTCATTGACCATTAGGTAAAGGGTTGAAAAATAACTTTGGTTTACAATGGATTTTTACTTTAATGGATGGGTGTATTCATTATTTACCTGTTTTCAGTCTCTTGTGTATCTCCTAGTGATGATTATAGTTGTTTTAAAGATGATCCTTATTTATGGTCTATTGCATCATCCCGAGATTTAGTAATGATTTTAGATTTCCCACCTAAATTACAGGGCACTTTCCACTGAAAATGGTAAACAATATTACAAACTAAAAAAAAGAAGTAATCTGATTTCTGGGAAGAGGGAGCCCAGTGAAAGATGTGTGCTTTTATAAGGATGGACAATGGAAAGCAAAATAATAACTCCTAACTTTGATTGTTCAAATATATTCTGCAATACAGAGAGCTGCATGCAGGCTGGAGCAGGCATGGGGCAGGAAGGTTAAGTAGAGAAGAAGGCACAATACTTCAGATTGGCAGTAGACTGCAGCAAGAATAATCTAATCAAAACAAAATTAAATTATCTCGTCCCAGGGCAGGCTCCTGGGACTGCTGCATTGAATGCTAGCAGAGCTCCTCCTAGACATTTTTCCCCAGTCAAACTCACATGATGAATGCAGATGAAATTTGAAATATGAAAATCTGAAATAATTTATGGAAGTTGTCAGAAATTTGGCCTGCTTGTGGTGTAATTTCCTCTGAGACGAGGCAGGCGGGCTCACTGCTGCAAGACTTGGAGCGGCTGCTGGCCTTGCAGAGGATGGATCAACCCCTTTAAAATGCTCTTCCAGACAAATTACAGCTCATTACACACAGCCTTGCACCATGCCATTATGTCAGAGGAAATCTTTTTTCATTTGCACAAATTTGCTTGGAATTCTCATATTTATTTGAGCATCCATTATCGAATCTGAACATTGAATTATCCACAATTATTTTCTGGGTACGCGGATGTTTGTGTATATGGAATAGATGGTGACTGCGGGGCTATAAAAATATTACAGTGTGGCTGAAAACCCCACGTACTTTGCAGCTATGTTACAAAGAGCACTGTTTGACTGCTGAAAGAGAATTGCCTTTGCGAGGATATTTACAAGATTCATTTTCTTTTTGAACGTACTCTGGAGGAGACGCTCTGCTTCCAGTGATGCTTACAAATAATCTGTTACACCTGAGTTCAGATCCTCCGTGTTCTCCCCAGGCAATTTGGGTTTTGATTGTCATTTTCTTATTAATTGTCTATGGGTGTATATTCTTGAACAAAGCTAGTGTTTTGAATACTGAAAAGTACATTACTCTCCTGGAATCCCTTCCTTCTTCATTTTTCTCAGAAGGATGTCATGGTAAAGTGTGCTTTTTATTGCTCAGAGACACTGCAATATAATCACGAAATGAAATAATTGTCTAAAAAATTAATGATATTTGCCTACTAGCTTCATACAAATTCTAATTACAAGAGTGCTTGTACTGTGGCTTTTAAATGTTTACTACTGCTTCGCATAATAAATTTCCGCTTTATGTGATAGTACTAAATTGAGTGCAGTCCTTCTCAATATTATTTTATCCAGTCATTCGGGCTTCTGTCTAAATGCCTCGTCAACCTTTCCAGTGACTAAATAATTAAATGTTCTCTATCGACTTGTTGACATTTCACGACTTATGGCAGGTGTAGATTCAAAAGAAAAATTCAATCATTCTCTGATGTCAACTTTTTCCCCCTGAAAGCTTTTATATGTAGATAAAAACTTGAAAAAAAATAAGCCAAGAATATCATTAATATCACACAATGATTTTGTAAATCAGATTCCATTACAACAAAATACGATATTCTTCTACAAATAGGATTTGTTTGGGTCAAAGAATCAGTGACACTTAAAAAAAAAAATCAAGGTGAGTTAAGTGGCTTTTTAGATAACCTATTTTTTTCAAGCTATACAATAAACATTAGCATATTATACTTTTTAAATAAACAAGAAAATATTCTATATATAAAAGCAGTGGCCACAGGACTTATGTGAATAAATTTAGTTATCAAAGTAATGGAGAAACTGGAGTCTTAGAGAAAACCGAAGCAAGTACCTTCTGTCCTTAAACCCTCTAAGACGCACTGCGGGGTTGGAGCATGTCGCAGCCTCCCTGGCTTCTCCTTACTGCAGGAAACTTTGTAATAGCACTCAAATAAATAAAGAAACTGGGTTGGAGATGATTGCTTTCATTGTGCTATTGTATATGTGTATTATATAGTCGCTCATAGTTTGACACAGTCAGTTGAATGTGGGACACTACAAATGTTGTATATGACAGTGGGGTAGTATTGAAAGATGACCCCATATCTAGAGGGCTAAGAGTTATGGATGCATTGATAGCTGCTACTAACATTTTGAAGCGTGGCTGTTAAATCTTGCCTGCTGACTTCTGGCTGGAGGCCGGCCTGCCTGGGCAACGGAGCAATTGAAAGGAACGGCAGGCAGCTTTTTTTCCCATATACGTCAAGGAACTTTGTTCTTCCTTTATTATAACTGACCACTGACAAGAGTGGCTTCTGAAGAAAGTAAGGCAAACAAGGCACATTGAACACTTCCCAATCTAATCTTTGTTGTGCATTTTATTCACCTCCAGTGGGCACTTTTTAAAAAGATAACTTTAAATTTTAAAAGTTGCACTCCTAAACCAGAATATATAATCAAAATCATAACAAAAACTTGGAAATATAAGGAAGCATGGTTTCATGAGAAGATGCATTAAAAATATAGCTTATGAAGAAAATTAGGTAAATAACTGTTTCTTATAAAGACTTTTGAAGAAATAATAAAAGGAGTCCTACAAAGTGTTTAGATTACTTGAAAATTATATTGTAAATGACATTTATTTTCCAAATCAATGATTAGAGGGACAGTCTTTGAAACTCTAGAGCGTATTTTATATGTGTAAAAGAAATCAATTACATGAACATTAAGGTTCTAAGTGTTAAAAAAGACATAAATAATCCATAGCTAAATTTTTTGTAGAATAGTATCAGTAGCCAGTCTCACTTATAAATCAGCTTAGAAAAGATGAGGAGAAATTTTGTTATTCATAATATGAATAAACACATTTGACTCTAGGAGCCAAACTTTTGTATCTTGCCAGTGTGTTTAACTTAAGGACTTTAAAGTTTTATTAGGAAGTCTAAGGAATTTGTACTTGAGTTAAGATCATGGGTTGATATTTCTTTGTTTTGATTTATTTTTACTATAAAAGATATAAGAAATAAAAAGAATATGAGTGC
The DNA here is from genome assembly GCA_004027165.1 of Ctenomys sociabilis. Taxonomy (NCBI): domain Eukaryota; kingdom Metazoa; phylum Chordata; class Mammalia; order Rodentia; family Ctenomyidae; genus Ctenomys; species Ctenomys sociabilis. Next base: position 30,449 of record PVKA01017189.1, read on the forward strand.
AGATATCTAAAGCCTCATTTAAATACAGAACAAAACTCAGTTGTGTTACTATCAAACCAATGTACTAAAACTACAGCCACGTACATAAACATCAATACTTCCTGCATATGAAACTCTATAGTCATATAAATAGTTATGTAAATCCCAATGTTTATGAAACTCCATCCTACACTTGAACAAATGCAATATTTCAGTCACTGTAGCTAGTTATTTTGTCATTTCTTTCCAGATTTCCCTAGAGAGGCAGGAAGGACTCAGTGCATGAAAAGTTTCATCATTTTTATTCCACAGCCAGTCAGTCTTCAGAGAAAGAGTCACATTTTTTTCAATATGTAATTTAAAGCAAATAAGCTATCTGTAGAAAAACGTAAGTATAAAGAAATAGTCATACCACTAGGTAGATAAGTTTTATAATAATCGTTGAACAAACTAATAAAATAATGTTATTTATCATGAAAAGAAATTAGGTAAAAATCCAACCTCCAAAAAATTTAAATGAGATTTTAGGCTCATTTCCTTGAACTTCCTTAAGACAAACTAAATGAGGAGGTAATAATTACCTATTTTCTTTTTTAATGAAAAAGTGCAACTTGCATTAATAGGGGAGAGGAGAGACCTATCTTATAATTTATAGTAATTTTTATTTAAAAAAACTCATTTTGAAGAAATTTTTCTTGTATTTAACAAGAAATTATTATGACTACAACAAAACATTCTCTGAGTACAAGTAATCATATGCACTTAACTTAATTATAAAACATTTTCCTATGTCTTATCTCCTTTAAAAACTTATTTTACTTTTTAGTGTTTAAGATATAAAGTCCTGATTCACCCATGTACCAACCAAAACCTACTTTGTAATTATTCTTAAAATTCAGTTAAATAGTAGGAATTACTAAAACAAGATGAGAACTTTTCCTATATAGAAAGTAATTACAGTCTGCTTTGTAGGTGCATTTATTTCCAGCATGTATTAGAAAATAATTGCATAAAAAGTTAACTGCATTTTGTCCTGGATAATTTCTGCAAGTGTATTGCTGCAGGGCTCCCACTGAAGCTGTGGAAACCCCTGACCCATCAAAGCTCCTAGGAGCCTCAATCAGAAATTTAGGCCAACTTGGGAGAAACTTAATTGGTCTGTTCTCAGAATAACAACATGAGGTACGTCTACTTAATATGAGGGACCCACAGACATATCTAGAGGCTTTTTATCCCCAAAAGCTTGCATTTATACTTTGTTCACTGACAATAAAAAAAGACAACTAGCTATTTAATCAACCATCAATTTAGTGGAATAAATTATGAGCATAAGCTTGAAGTACACACTTAGAGATACATGTATTACACTATCTTGTCACTATAAAAATATTTTTAAAGAAAATGTATTGCATTCAGCCAAATGGTATGGGTAATTATTTCAACTCTAAGCTGAACTTGACAAATACTATGGCCTCAAAGATGTTACGTAAATGATACTAACTGCAATTAAATATTTTTAAGAGGATATGGAATGCCCCTTTTCTCAAACAAGCCTCTAATTATGTCTGGATTTAACTTTTTTCAAGTCAGGTCTGAACTTTTTAAAAAGATTTCCATAGGCATATATTTAGGAGATAAAGAATGAAAGAAAGGGATTCAATATGATATACTACAAAAGTTTTCAAATAAAGTCACAGATATTAATGTATTTTTAAGAAAAGTGGTCACAAAATATTTCCTAATGGATCATAAAAAATTTAAGTGGTACACATGGCTTTATAACAGAAGATAGTTCATTTTACAAATACCTTTCCTTACCAAGAAGCCCAAAGCAAAAATTTTTCTTTTTTTCTTTTTTGTTTCAGTGACATGGTCTTACGGTTTATCTAAGCTCTATCTGCTTATAATCACTAGGTAGAGAGAACACTGTGCTCTATGAGCTTCACTTCTAAACTGAAAGCACTGGGCCAAAAGAAGTGGGCCCCAGTGGACAGGCATAAATAGTGAAAATAGAATTAATTATTATATCATACCAATGTTATTTGATACGGTAAAAGGCTAGCATGGCCACAAGAAACAGAAGTAGGGCTCCTGTCTGACCACCCCACTCACAGTTCTCTCCCATCTGCATGGGCACCCGCACCACTGGCAACAATCTCTGAAAGAGACAATAGATTGAGTATAGTTAGTGCTATGGAAGAGAGAATGAAGCTGAGAATAAAGCTAGTGTTCAGTCCCAGCACTCTGGAAGCCTAAGACAGGAGGATCACAAGTTTGAACCCAGTTTAGGCAAGAGGTCAGAGTCTATCTCAAGTAAAATAAAAACAAAAATAAGAGGCTGGGGCTATAACTCAGTGCAAAGGCCCTGGGTTGAATTTCCAGCCTGAGAGAGAGGGGAGAAAAGAGAGAGACAGAGACAGAGACAGAGAGAACACAAGTTCTAGAGTTCTAGGAAGTGACTAAATCTTATAGGTAAATGTAATATATAAGCAACTGTGTCAAAATTATGCCACTACCAGTGTCCATACTTGTCATTACCTGGATAGAAACATTCATTAACCTTCCCCCACCTACAAGTGCTTATAAATTGATACTTAGTCATGAAAAAAAGTCTGTACATTCACCAGGATGTGAGCCCCAAGAGAGGGAAAAGCAACATAGCTTCCAACTCTCATTCTATTTCTTGGTGAGTCTAAGAAGTTTAACTGGAGAGTGTCACCTTCTATGAATCAGGAGTGGTGGACTGGTTCTAGGGTTTGAACCTCACACACTTGGACATGCTCTGCGCTGCTGAGCTTCAGCCCTAGCTGCTATATTTATGTTCATTTTGCAACTATTGCTTGTCTAGCCATTGTTACTTCTGGCCAAATGACTACTGTCTTCTTTCTTTACCTGTGATGAGAACTATAGTACACTACCCTCTAGAAAATAAGACACTGCATGTAGAAAAAAATTACTTAGCTTTGTTTTTACCCCAAGCTAATGACCCTTGTTTTGTTTTAGTTGCTTATAACAAAGAAATAGAAGCAATCTCTTTTTCATTGACATCTTTGAGCAGGCTTGGAGTTCCTCCCCTGTCCCACCCTTCTCTCACTTTCAATAATCAGAACCTGCTCTAATAATTGCCTCCTAGTGCCTAGGAAGGAACCAGCAGGTGTCTACCACTGAGGAAGGCCTGCCGAGCCATGGGCAGTGATTTTCATGGTTCTGGGCTCTTTGCTCCCTCTCCCTGCACCCATGGAGGCAATATCTACAGTGACCCGATGGTCTAGCACTTGTTCAGCCAGGAGAGAAAAAGAGGAGCAGCTGTGGGGTGTGTGTGTGTGTGTGTGTGTGTGTGTGTGTGTGTGTGTGTGTAAAAGAGAGTGTGGATGTTCGCCTTTCACCCTCCCCACTTCCACTGCAGCCCTCCCCTGCTCTCTGTGGCTGGTGGCTTAGTGCATGAACTGATTAGGTAACAACAGAGCACCTTCCCTCCCGGTTTCCTCTCAATGCTTTTGGGCCACAGCTTTTGAAGGAGCCCAGCCCTGCCACTATCCCGCCTTTATCGCCAGCTGTATGGGGCTTTATCTGGAAAAGCCTGGGCTTTGCCCCTGGCTTCATCAATCATTTGGGCCAGTTCACATCTCCTTCACAGTGTTCCGCCTCATTAAACCCATCAGGGACGCTGTAGCAAGGGTACAGGCCGCGGAATGCTTAAGCAGCCCTTCTCACTGCTCCACACCGAAAGTGTAGAAAAGGCCACACACGCCTGTGTGGGGTGCCTACATGGCCGCCAGCTACACAGCCTCTCTCTTCATGTAGGCCAGGAGTCTGCTCCAGGAATTTCTGAGAGCTGCACTTGGGAAACCAAGGGTCCACTCAGGCTGATGAGCATGCTCTTGGGTCTAACTTCCTAAAGAGCTTGCTCGTTTGCTGGTGAAATTGGCACTATTTCAAGAGTAACAAATGCAACTGATGAAAAAAATCTGGAGTACTTGAGTGTCAGAAACAAGCCTGACACGGATTTCAGGGGTTGCTGAGGCCAAATGAATCATTTGAATACTACTCAGGTAACTTCTCTTTGGGGCGAAAGAGATTTCTACAATTTTCTAAACTGCTCTTCTACTGATCAGTGACTCAGATTCCTATGTTTAGGTTTTAAACATAGTTATTGAAAACATTATAGGGACATTCTCAAAAACTGCCTCACAATGGCCCGTGGCAGTAGCCAGAACAAGAATTACATTCTCAGTGTCATTTTGAAGGTTAAAAAAAGAGAACAAGATTGGATTTAACCCAGATCATAGAGCTAGCCATTGGTAAGCTTAGTCTCCAACCTTTCCTTCACACAGCTTTAGGGACATAGCCAAGAAAAGTTCATGAAGGCATCATTGTTTGTGAAATCTTTCTAACACTGCCTGTGATATGATATCAGGTATCTAGATAGAGATCAGATACCTAGCCTAAGGGGCTTCTCCACCCTATTAGGGGAAGAGATGTAAGCAGACCTGTTGAAGTGCTTGGCACCAACAGAGATTTATAGGATGACACTTAGAGAAGAGAGCAAGAGATGGTGCTGCGGACAAAGGTGAGAAGCTAGCAGGAAGAACACAAGCCAAGGCCCTAGAACAGCCTTCTAACACCCATTTGTTTTCAACCATGAGCCCGATTTAGCTCCTACAGCACACCCTGAGTAGACGCCCATATCTCTTCTTGCAGCAAAATAACTACTATTCTATGGATCAGACTCCTGCCGGCTGGTGAACTTCACCTAAACACTATGCTGCTACTTTTAAACTTTACTGGAAGCTAACGCGATAGGGCGAAGACACCTCCCCAACCCTGGCCCCTCCCACCAGCAGCCACCAGCTCCAGCTGCTAGGACAGAGACCCCTTGGCGGCGTCTGCAGGCATCTACCGTAAGAATGGAATGAGGAAACCTAAGTTAGACCCTCAGTGTGCGAGTCCATCCGACAGCAGGCTCCAAGCAGCGTACCACCCACCCAGGGGCTTTTGCCATACCTGGCCTATTTTGCGTCGCAAAACAACCCCAGCACACGCGCGCTGAGCTGATCCCTGAACACTGCGGTTATTAATAATCATAAAGCACCAGGCGATTACAAACAGAAAGTGCTAAATGTCAAGAGCAGGGACAAGATTTTTTTTTTTTAAGGCAACGCACCAAATCCAAGTCTGTAATTTTAACTTTTTTAATAACGATTTTTTTTTTTCTGGGCTGGAAGCTCACACCGAATCCTGGAGGAATTGCTAAATCAGATTAAGGTTATATTTTTGCAACAGACTGGATGGAGCAATAAAGGAGAGCGCGCGGAAATGGGACTTCACCCATCAATTAGATCTCTATTAGCAGCCAGTGCAGGCTTCACCACAGGAAATGTCACGTCCCTGCCTGCGCGGACCCCTTTGCTCCCCGCCCCCAACTCTCACCTTCCCTTTCCCTGGAGTTAAACAACTGTTCTGGCTCACAAGTTGGGGCCGAGCAAATCCCTTTGTGTGGACCACCATTTTTATTATTGTTTATCGTTTTTCTTCCCGGTCTTGTTTTCCGAAGCCCGCACCACCTGCCGCCTCCACACCCTACTCCACCTCCACCCCCAAGCCTAACCCCGGGAAGCTCCGGCCGGCTGCGCAGGTTGTAACGCGACACCTGCACTGTCTGGGAGTCGCCAAGCACCGCGGAGTGGGAGCTAGTGCACTGGGCCTTATTAATATTAACAGCTTTATGGAGGTCCTGAGTAGTCTGTAATGAAAGGTGATTAACAAGACAATGGACAGAACTCTGAATGGTGGGGTAACTCATCTGTGATAATAGATCAGACTCGCCTCGGAGGCCCCAGCGTGCGAATTCCGCCCCGGGGTCCGAAGGAGTCCGAGCCCGGGTGCTGTGGCCTTGTCGGGATCAGGCCAAAGGGGTGGCGCGCCCTAGAGGCCGGGAGGGGACCCGCTCGCGGGGTCCACCGTGTCCCCAGCGTCACCTCTGATGCGATGGCTGGGTTCTGGAGGCCAAAGCGTGAGGTCCCTGCCCAGAACCCAGCGGCTGCACCTGGACCCCAAGTTTCCATGTCCTTCCAGCCCAGATGCTGGAACCGGGCTCTGGTGGGAAAATGCCCAATGCTAGCACCTCTCGCTTGGCACAGGGTTACAAAAATGGGGCACAATCTCCAAATTCACTCCTTCCGGACTCCCACAAGTGCTGTCAGCCCGTGACACCCCAACTCCTCCAGTCCCCACTGAACGAAAATTTCCTCGAGCTCTAGAAAGTCTCATTTATTCTCGCAAGGACCGGAATGTAAACCATCCTTTTCCGAGCCTGAATGTGAACCGGGGCCCCACTTGTGCTCTGCACCCCTGCCCAGGAGATAAGGTGCCACAGCCCGAGAATGAGCAAGCAGAAGTGACCAGACAGATAAAGGAGGCACTGTTGTGGTGGCCGCCTCCATTCAAGGACCGAATTCAAATGGGTACCCTCCCCCTCAGCCCAGCTGAACGAAACTCAATGCCTCAAAGGTGCAGAGCTGCCTCTGTGGACATGCTCTGTGGCTGATATTATAATTTTCATAATGCGCTTTTATGTCGCTCCAGACTCCTCTGGTGAGGAGCCCGCAGAGCTGCTGAAAGGGGCTTTGAGAAGCCGGGGCGCGAGGCTGCTGCGAGCTGCGCGCCCCCCGCAGGCCTGACTGGCATCGCGTGCCCCGGCCTGGCGCGGCTCTGCTCCGCTAGGCTGCTCATTAGCATGCACCCCGGGGGCCCCGCAGCGCCCTCTAATTTGCCGGCCTTTCCAAGCCCCTCCAGATCTCCGTTGTCCGCCTGGATGCGAGGGCCTTGGCTTGCCCAGGCTCAGGCTCAACGAACTCCAAGCCAGCGGATCTGTTGGTCAGCCAGGCCAAGGTGCTAAGATGTGAGAGGAGGACCGGAAGCACCTGGGGCAGAATAGCGTTAAGGTCTGGGTTGTGGCTCCTTTCCCAGCTTCCCAGCCAAGGCAAGGATTGAGAGGAAGCCTTTTCGCTGTTCCAGGTATGGACACCAAGGAGACATCAATCCCTTAATCCTGGTGGAGGAGTAGGAATAGTAGTTTGCCCAAGAACACACAGCTGTGCCCAGTTCTAAACCAGTTTGTTCTCATAGAGTCCTTGCTTTAACTGACCGCTTTCATTTGCTATGAGAGGGGGTCACGCAATCAGACCACCAGCAAACCCATTTGCCAGATCCCTACTAGGCAATACAGATCAATTCTAGGTTCATCAAAATTCATGGCTCTCACCTATATTAAGTCACTAAAGTTGAGGAACAGTTCAAATTGTCTCCTCCCTACCCCACCTTTCATTTCAACCTCACAGTAAGTATTTGCATGAAATACTTAGGGCCTCTGAGAGTCTAAATCAGACCATTTACTTTAGTCATCAATAAACACATTAAAATGTAAAGCTATGTATTTCAGTGAAACTAAACCTACATTCTAAAGGAACTTCATTTTTATTGGCGCTGGATGGAAAAATTTAAAAATATAATTTTAATGTAACCTCATAGGTAACCTCTGTATGTATATTATAACAGACCAATCTATAGTAGATTCAAGGCTACCACTCTTAAATAATTTCCGCCACCAAACCTGGGAACAGTTCACAAGAAATATCAGGAAAAGTTATAAGACTATAATTAATCATCCTAAAGGCCAAAGTTATAATCTTTTAAAAGTTCTTATAATTGTTCTCTTAGGCAGGGAATCTATTCAGATTGCCAAATGACTTCTTAGGAGGCCCAACACATGTACTGACAATGAGTGAAAGCAATCAGTATGTGTCACTCTAATTCATATTTGTTCAAAAATTCATTTTTGTCCTCTAATTCATATTTCTTCATACATGTACCAAAGAAATGAACACTGGTATATGTATAAGCTCCAAGTTCCTAGGAGACATGGATCTAAGTAGAAGCAAAATGAACAAGGCATTCACAGCTAGATTATCACCACTGGAAGAATGTCTGTCCCAAAAGCAATTGTCCTATAAATCCTCTAGGCCATATCATGGCCCTGGTTGTCTATCCGTTTTTTTATTTCCTTTAGCACAATTAGGAGAAATATTAGGTGTTGGCAATGCCTGCCATGCCCTGGATAGCAGCAATTCACTTCATGTGTCCATCTGCAGTAGTACCACAAGATCAATCAAAAATCAGTGTCACATGAGTTTGTTTTTTATCTCTACAAAAGCACTTTAGGTTTAATCTAAACTTGAAAACTTATATGACCCTCAAACTAAGCAATAGATTCAAAAGCACAATCCTCAGACATATTGCATTTGATTTTCTTCCCTAAATCAGCTTCATTGTTCTTGTGTATAACCCTCCTGGTTTAGCCCTACATACCTGATAGTGATCCCAAATTACAGCTAAAATCTGTTCTTCTTTCTGGTTTGTTGCAGAGCAATGAGAGATAACTACATCTGAAATTGGGAAACGCCAGCTGCTCACACATTTCTTCATTAAATAAACATTGGGATACCTGCTGATTGAAGCCATTTTGGGGTTTGGATGGGAATGGCTTTTTAAAACCCTGCCCATATGTTGGCCTCTATTAAATTCAACCACTTTGCTTTGACTGCCTCTAAATCAAAGGTTATTAAATTCTTATTAAAACTTAAAAACAAAAAGAAAACTTGAAAACACTAAAGTAAAATGGCATTGCATACTTGCAAAGAAGTAGTAATGTATTGTTTTTAGCAAGTAGTTTTAAAAGTTACACACATGGTAGATTGAGACCAGAAGGTCAACTTAGAAAATTTACAATGTGTACCTAGATGGTTTTTGTTTGAATTGCCCAGCTAAATGAGAACAGGGGATAGATTTGGTTTGAATTGTTAACTCTATATTGCCTTTTAAACTCCTCCCAAAATTCTTAGTATACCACATTATTTTCAGAAATATTAACATCTGACAATAACTATGAATATAATCACCTTCACGGAAGAAGTATAGTAAGTTAATGAATGGCACTACTGAAAATCAGAAAAATGTTACTGCTGCTCATTGTACATGTTAACATAAGCTTTAAAAGATTTTTGAAAAGCATAATTGATCATTGTAAAATTATGGATTTATGCCTGATGGCGGGTTTTAAATATTATGGCATTAAAATATGAAATGAATTGTATATGGATTGCTTGGGATGGATGTGGTAGGTACCTAGAGAAGTTTAGTTAGAATGAATTATATAGGTTGGGGTATATAGCTCATCAGTAGAGCACATTTAGTATGCTTAGTGTATGCAAAGTTCTGGGTTCAATGGAACACACCAAAAAAAAAAAATCTCCTTGAAAATGAATTATGCAATAGAATCAGGATTGATCCACAGACCCAGCAGACAATTGGTGCTCCAAGGATCTTTTTCCTCACTTAGCTTTTTGGGTTCTAGATAAATAGATATGTAAGTATATCTTGGAACACTTTAATTTCCTTCAATTTATTATAAGTAGGGAAAATAAATAGAAATATCATTAGTCCAGATAATTCTCAACAACAAACATTTTCGTGAAAGGAGAACTCCTATGCCTAACTCCTCAAATGGCCTGTTGGCATTGATTTAATTGACCTTGCTCTTCCTTTGGCCTGCTATAGGCATTAGCTTATTAAAGGTATGCTTTCAGTGGGAGGAAGATCTCACAAGAACGGATATAAATGTCTTTTAGTGCCCCTCCCCCATGTGTGTGTGTAGGGGGGGAGTGGATATGGAAAAGAAGATTCTTGGTTTAGTCAGGAGCAGGAGAGGAGGAAAACATTACAGCTACACTTGAAGTACTGTTGTACTGCCATGACCACCATTTGATCTGCTCAGGCTTAGGTTTCTCATCTGAAACATGGGTAATCAATCCAAGCCAGATATGTCTTCTTGAGTATATAATTCTGATACTTATGAGAACCAGCATTTTATTACAAAGCCAAATTACTGTTACAGACTCAAATACATGTTTCCAGGACATAACTTCCTATCTGAGGCTTTAAGGATATACTTTACTATTTTGCTGTTTGTACTATATTTAGTGTATATAACTTTTTCTTTTGATCAATAGGGCCTCTGCTCTCAGCAAAAATGACAATAATCAAGTGGCTTTTGCTATATATACAGAACATGTTAAGAACCCAAAAGTAAAATTTCATAAGTGACAATTTGATATAATAGGTAGGTTTCTGAAGAAAGTTGTGCAAAATACACTTTAAGGGTGAACAAAAGTCCACCATTTTATTTATTTATATAATTACATCAGAAATGCTTTTACCATTTATCCAGACCGGAAATGACTAACAAAATCTCAATTTTTGGTTTTTCCATTCCACTTTCTCATCACACCCTACCCATCACTCCTACGAAAAAGATAATATGGATATCATAAATATATCTAAAATAAATATGAAGAGTGGAACTTAAACATATGTAAATATTTTAGATAAATAATTCTAGTAATTCTATTTTTCCCTTCATGGATTTGCTATATGTAGTGAATGATCTTAAATTCAGAAGATGTTTTTAAAATTAAAATGTCACTTAGTACACATGTTTTTTCATTATATAAAATGTAAAAATGGATAAAATGAAAGAGTGAGATAGTCTTTCAGATAGTCAAACATCAAGTTACAATGGCTACTACTTGAAAGCAATACTTATTAAAGATAAATCAGGCAAGTTAGTGACCTTTTTCTAAGGCACTGGTTGCCATTTTAAATCTTACATGGTGTCTCTCCAAAAATTGCAAATTATTTTAGCTAATAAAGAGTACTTAACTAACTGTAGCCTTAACTATGTGCCTCATTCAAAACTAATAAAGCCAGTAAGTTAATAACAGTAATTAACTCCCACTGTACCATACTCTCATCAGTAGATGTTTCATAATATATATTCGATATTCAGCATATTTGGAAAAACAAAGCACAGAAGGGAGATGATGCTTATATGATGGATATTGGGGTGCAAGAGGTCCTGTGTCAAGAAAATAAATGAATTTGTCACATAACTGTGTGTGCTTCCACAGATATATGCATTCATAAGAACACATAGGATAATTCACAAATGGCCAAAATCACAATCATGGTTTCTTCATGAAAAATCAGTGATGCTTCCAGAAGCTTTTAAAACACCTGATTCACCAAAAACATTGAGTAAAAGGATTGCCAAAAATAAAATACTTTTGATACCAACAGTCAATAAGATTCAAAAGAAGGGGTAATTAGACTGAGACAATGAGTTCAAAGTGACCATAATAGAATATGCAAAATAAGCATAATTTTTTAATAATGAAGAGGAAAGGTACAAAAGGTTCCTGTTTGTTAAGAAATCATTTCATCTGACACTTTGAAAGTTCTCTGGCAATACTAGTTTAATATTTTTTTTTGTTTTTTCTTGCTATTTCTTTTAGTGTTTCCTTTTATTCACCTTATAGAAAAGTCCATTCGTCAAGTTCAAGAATAAGGACATAGATACCAGTGGTTGTTGCTGCTACTGCTGCTCTTAAGAAAATTCATTCACATCCCAGCATGGTGTCCAAAATGGTATCCAAAGTGCCTTAGGAGCAACCACAAAGCAAATGGAATTTCAACACTCACTCATGGCCCTTCTGCAACTAGTCTAGTTACAGAAAAGTATCTAGAGCAGACCCATATTTGAGCTATGCTTAAAGCTTTCTTTTCTTCTGTGTTTTGGCAGAAACACACACTCACACCACGGGGAAAAAAAAAAAAAAAAACACTCAAAGCAAATAGCACACTTGGCAACACAGTGGGGAAAAAGGTCAGGCTACTATTGACAAGTATGTAAGACACCCCCTACACCATGGGAAAACATGGATAAATCGTTTCGACTCACTGCATTCAAAACCCATGGAAGAGAATCACAAAACTGCACTTTGGCATTGTTGGCCTGAAAGGATATCTATTTATCATCTTATAAGACAGCTCGAATGATCTTTATCTACTTTGCCCACTTTCTGACCCAAATTCAGGGTTTTTATGGAAAATTGCAGTCAATTTGATTGATGAAATCCAAAGATGTCTAAAATGGCACCAAAGATCTCCAACTGTGCAGACTCCAACCGAGGGCTTCAATGTTGGCATTGTTCCTGAAGGAATAAAAAAAAAAAAAAAAGAAAGAAAGAAAGAAAAAAGAAAAAGTTGAGAAAAACAGGCAAAAGTTACAGAATTTCTGCTTTTAAAAACTTCAAATTTCAATGAAGATGCCCAAACCCATTATCCCTGTTCACACGTGCGAACTGGGCGGACATCAAAGTATTTCCCACACATCGCAACAAAACCGGGTTCCTCTTGAACCAATAGACCTTTGTCGCCGGCTGAAAGCCGTAGCTACGGACCGAGCAGGTTTCAGAAAGACGCTCACAGCGTGGAGCCGGGAGTTGGGGAGCCCAGCGCGCCCGCCGGGGCGCAGGAGGGAGAAAGGAGTCTGCAGTTGCGAGCGAGTTGGGACTTTGAAACGCCCCAAAAAGGAATGGGAGCGGCCATTTAATTCCTCCCTGCTCCGGGGCAGGGCAGCCAAGCGCCCTCTCCTCTCTCTTCCCAGCCTGCCCGCGGCGCCACCATTAACCCAGAGCCAGACCCAGGCAAAGGACCGGCGCCGAGGCCCGCAGAAGCAAGAGACCGCCGGTCCACTTTGGGGGGCGATGCATTATAGTGGAATATTGTCACCTGCCTAATTGTTCCAGAGGACCTCCCCCCTACCCGCACTAGCAATAATAGCTTGAACATGCCTTCTACCCCGTTACCAGCCAGGGAGCTGATGAATGAACCCAGTTGTAGGGGAAAATCTTGGGAGCTGTCTTCTGTCCTATTACCCAAGGGGGCCAGCTATAAATCTTCCTTCATTTTAACCACATTTACCCTCATCCTCCTCGGGGCTAGGGATGCTGCGTTAAGATTGCACTGATGTGCCAATGCTCTGGACCAGCTGCTCCTAAATACAGACAGGTCCTTGTCAATTAAGGCTTTGAGAAGCAGGTCCTCCGGGCCCTGGGGCATTGGAGCAGCCAGCAGCGTGCAGCCCCCACAATTAGTATCCATTTGGAAAGGACCTTCAGGGCACAAATGCACAGGCAAAGGAAGAATCAAAACACCAGGCAACTTCAATTCTGGAAATTGGTCTTGTAAGTGTTGTGAAACTGAGCAGACGGCCCCCAAGAAGCAAGCTAAGATTTCTGGTGCGAGACGGGCCTCTCCCGCCCCCCTTCCCAATATTCTCCCTTTGTCTTGGTTCAAGCCAGGCAGTAGATTGAGTTTGTGGGTAGAATGGGGTGGGAGGGAGGAGAAGAGAAAGATAAATGAATACATTCATTTGCCTGGTCCAAGCCAAAGTTGTCTTTTGGTGTCTTTTGTGACCACCTCAAGCAGCTGGTCAATCCTGCCCGGACCCTGGCCTTTGGCCCAGGGGGCGCTGGACAAGGCAGGCGCTCCAAGGAGAAGAGCCGCGACGTAGCAGGTCAGCAAGGCCAAGCCACCGGTGGGCCAAACAGAGCATTAGCAGCTCCGCTAAACAAAACCCAAAAGGCTCAGGGGGCCTGGGGCATCACTAGGAAAAGGTGTTTGTTTAAGTGATTAGGAGCAGTTGGTAGTTAGGGGTGGAGAAAAGGGCAGAGCTTGTGACACAGGGCAACTTAGCTGGACAGCAAGGGTAGACATTCAGCGAACACCACTGTTTAAGAATGTGTGACCCCCACCAAGTTCAAGAACAGAACAAACAGCACAGGCCACTAGGGACAGCCATCAAATGGATTGGTAACAAAGCCAGAGAGAGACATTGAGAAAAAATGTTTCCATATTAAATATGGAAAAGTATTGTGGGCTAGGGCAAGGGGTCAGTGAAAGTCAACAAGAGTATAGGCTTAATGAAAGAAAGAATTTAATATCAAAAATACATAAATCTGCAAGTGAAGCAGTCCCATAACGAAGATAAAAGCACCAGTTCAGTCCGCATTCTGTGATAATGGTGCCATAATAGATAGCATCAGGTTGTCAACATTTAACACAAAAGTTAAGAGAATGAAAGCAAAGGCAGCTAGCTCCCTTAATTGAGAATCTGCTGGATGATTTCCACAGGACACAGGGATGAATGTCCTTGAGGCCAGAGGCTTTGTTCACATCAAGAGAAAAGTAGGTTGCTCCTTCTGGGGGCTTCATTCCCATCCCTCATCCCTTCCTCCTAGATTTCCCCAAAAAGGTACCTATTTCCTCTCAACCTAAAGTCAAGTCCTTTGGTATCCTTTTTCCCATCGCAATTTTCCTCTACCCATTTCAGAACAGAGGTGAAGTTTATCCTTATACTTTTGGAGGCTGAAGTAGAAAGGATTGCAAGTTTAAGCCTAGCCTGAACAGCTTATTGATTCAGAGAGACCCTGTCTCAAAGGGTAGAAAGGAGGTGCCAGGGTTGTAACCCATATGAAGGCCATGGGTTCAATCCCTAGTAATTGGGTTTAATCCCTAGTACCACAAAAAAGATAAAATTCACTTTATCTACCCAACTGAAGTAATCTGATGAATTTCCTAGTTGAGGAATGAAAATACTTTGAGAGAGAGAGAGAGAGACAGAGAGAGAGAGACAGAGAAAATTTAGACAGTTTAGCTTTTGCTTTATTTTTTCTGCTGAGGATAAAAACAAGTATTGCTTCAGAAGGGAGGATCAGCCAAAATCCTTCAGAAGAATTCCTTACATTCCCTACTTTTCCCCCCAAACACTAATGCATCTTGTTTTTAAGAATCTTCTAAGCAGCAGAGTCCTTAGGAAGCTTACTAGAGCACCATTTTGCTGTTCATACTAGATGCCTCTGGGGCTTTATGTATACATATGAAAGACCACTTCTTTAACATCCATAGATAGATGCCAAAAATCAGGGAGAAAATGTTCTGTGCTGTCTGCAGCCCAGCAAGTGGTGCACCATTGCAGTTGTGCTCAGCTGCTGCCACAGCATCCTCCAATTCCTACAGAGCCAAAAGACAAAGGAAACCCATCCCCAGCAGTCATAGTGGAGGTGTCTTCTACAGAGTGGAATCATGGCTCCTTGTCTGTATTTTTTTAATTTCCATGATGCTTGTTAGTTTTCAAGAGCACATTTACAAGCATTACCAGAAATGATCCTTACAACCACTTAATAGGGTAAGGGCGGCAAAGTTGTTATTCCCACTGTATATGAGAGGAATCAGAAACACTAGATAAGCCAACTTGACACAGTGGCAGTCGGGCTCCTCATCTAGTGTGCGTTTCACACATTCACTATACTCCCTTCTCTACTATGCGGTCAGTAATAGATGTCTTCCTCAAGCCTGCATACTGTTCATGCTTGCTTGAATCTAGCTTGTGGGCATTCAATATTTAATGTGTCTAGACAACTTCTGGGAAGGTACAGAACATGCAGGTTCCAACATGCTCATTTCATAGAAGAGAAAACTGAAGTTCAAGGTACAGTTCCCTGACTCAGCCCCCCACATCAGGAACTGGTAAATCTATTTGAATCTGTAACCTTTGGTTCCATGACTAAGACTTCTTCAGGATCCACTAAACCTGATTTGCTTCCCTCCCTTACCCCCAAGGTAACTACTAAGTCTTTGAAAGCAGTGTTTTCTATTTCTTTTGGATCTCATATGGAACTGCTTCCTCACAGAGCATTTGCGGAATTAACTAAAGGATGACTAGAGGCTAATAAATGAATGGATAGGGTTGGGGATCAAAGAGATCCCACTAATTTATATCTACAGCCAATGACATGAAGAGTGACAAAGGAATGTTCCAGGGTCTTTTAAAAAATGGAAAGAGAATGTGTAAGAAAAACTGGTCCTAGAGTATTGAAACTCTAAGATTGATGCATGTGTGTGTGTGTGTGTGTGTGTGTGTGTGTGTGTGTGTGTGTGT
>PVKA01017190.1:0-46319 GCA_004027165.1 Ctenomys sociabilis
AAAAAAAAAAAAAAAAAAAAAAAAAAAAAAAAGACAAAAAAATAAATTAAAGATATGCTTCCACCAAGGTTGTCAGCTGTTCAAAATGATGTCAAAATTGGTTTTATAAATAATAATACATAGTGTTATTTATAAATATAATTCAAATGTTTGAGAGTCTCTCAGTTGTTCAGATTTAATGTTAAATATTGAGATTATATTTTTAGGGTTTATCAAAACTTTGTTAAGATAATTAAAGAAAAATACCAAAAAAGAAAAATACCTTAGGGTAGAGAGGGACAACTGGACAGGACTCCAATTGATGGATAAAAAAGCAGCTGCCTGAAATAACATTAACCAATTTTTATTCATTAATAAGGAGCATTATGGGAAACACACCAATAAATATTGTTGAAAATATATTATTTCAATATGTTTACATTGGTCATTGTCAGAAGGTTAAGTTTTCAAAAATAAGATATTTTTGGTAAAAGAATGTACTTGTAACAAAACTAAATTTAAAAAATTACAATTCATTCTTGTTAATTTCATGGTTATTAAATGCATCCATGCCCTCCAAATGTGTTCTAAAATGTAAACTGAGATTGTTTATAGAGATACTTTCCTTCAGATTTAAACATATGACTTTCTCTTATACTTCAGGTGTTTGTAATGAAAGGTTCATGTCAAGCCAACATGAAGTCATCACTGAAATGGTAATTTTCTAATACAAATTTATCTGATATGTATGTTATGTACATACCATTATGTTTAGAGATACTTAGACAAAATGGGGATTTCATCATGACTGTTACTATGTATGGCTATTGATGTCAGACTTTCTCTGTAAAACTATGCAACTGTTGTGTGATAATGTAATGTCATTTACTTTCTCTTCTGAATGGAGATTTAACAATGAGGTTTGAAGACCAAAAAATTAGCAAGTTATTTATTTATTTATTTATTTATTTATTTATTTATTTATTTATATGAGGGAGTGAACTCAAGCCCTTGTACTTGCCAGGTAGGTGCTTAAGATGCTGAGCTATCTCAGCCTGCAGAAAGTTAGATGGGATAAGATGATAGCCAATCTTTTGGCCCTAGCCCTCTGAGGTCATTGGGGACCCAGAATAGAAGAGAACCTTTTTTGCAATGTCCTATAACTCAGGCAAGCCCTTCACTTTCTGATCAAGGAGATTCCGGGTCCACAGATGAAAGTGATCCCATCCTGTATACTGTGCCTAAAGAGAATTATCAGGAAAAAAATGTCCCCCAAGCTTTCACACAAAGCAACTTGGTCAGGAAATGACTGTTACTCATCCTGATGGCTAACACTGAAATACTGAGAGGCACTATGCTTAATTCCAAGGTAAGTCCTGAGGAGATTAACTGGCCTTGATAAATATCAGGGAGTTAATTTTAATTAATACAGGTCTCTCTTCAACTAGGTAGCCACAAGATGTGTAAAACTATGCCCAGTCTTGCTTAACCCAATTACATATCATAAAGATATCATTGTGGATACATACAAAAAACAAAGAAAAATGACACAGTTGTCTGCTCCCTATTGATGGTGGTCAACTTTATAGTCTTTTCCACTCAAGGTCCTCATCATGATCATTTTCTTGCTGCTTATATTACTCTGTCTTTGAAAGCTTTTTTCATGTTTTCTCCAATTCAGGATATAGAATTTTATCACCAGAGAGCTCCTTGTCCTGGCCAAGACCCTTGGCATCAGCTTCTATATGGGCCTTACCTGTAAACAGCCCCACCTTATGTCACCCCCTGTCAGCAGGAAGCAGCTTGATAGTTATTTTCCTTTAACAACAACAACAACAAAGGGAATGATGGTTTCTGCCCATATTCTTCTTCTAGTCCCAAAATAAACTTCCTGCTTCCTTGTTATATACACACCAACAACCTTTCAATCCTCTCCCAACAAGATGCTTCATCTACCCAACATAAACTCCACCCCTAGTCTACCCAATAAAAACCCATCTCCCTCGTCCAGTCTCCAGCAGCCCTCTCACACTACCAGTAAAGGTTTTCTTTTTACTTCTGCCAGTGTCACTCCACAGTGTCAAAAACCTTATAGGACTAAGATGGGAAACATAAGCTTGCAATGTGGCCATATAGTGTGTTGATTAATAAGATTACAAGCATAATTGCTCAGGTAAAATTAATTAAATCTTGATCAATTGAGGAAGGAAGTCATGTAAAGTGGACATGAACACAGAACAGGTGATTTTTCTGTAGGGGATTGGGTTAGGGACTCTTCCTGACTTTTTCAAGGTGATTGCTACCTATTTAGAATATCAATCCCTTATGTCCATCCATAGGGAGGGATGTGGGAGCATTTATGTAATCTTTTGGTCTGGCTCACAGCAGAGGTTCCTGTTCCTCATCCACAGTTACAAAGGTCTTTGTCTACTTTATTGGGTGCTTAGAGGACCCTGGCCTTCTGACTACATAACATATTCTCTCTAACTCAACTACCTGCAACAATGGTAGAGGAAGAAAACAAAACTGAGTTTAATAAAATA
This sequence comes from Ctenomys sociabilis, assembly GCA_004027165.1. Taxonomy (NCBI): domain Eukaryota; kingdom Metazoa; phylum Chordata; class Mammalia; order Rodentia; family Ctenomyidae; genus Ctenomys; species Ctenomys sociabilis. The sequence continues at coordinate 2,523 of PVKA01017190.1, forward strand.
TATGAAAACTATGACTTCTCAATGGGCCCACTTCAATCACTGAACTGTTAGTTAATTAGGGATTAACTGTTAAGGAATAATACCTAATATAACCCCTTTGGTTAGGCAAACATTCTTTGGAGGCCCTCTTTCTGTTTGCCCATATGTGACCTGAAACATTCCTGAATATGGGAAGGTGGCTTTTTTTTTGTACTTGGTTAAGATTTTATTATATCTTAATTATATTTTTATATTTATTTATTTATTTTATTTTTTTGAAGTACAAATACCAATGAGACAGTGTGAAGACAAATTAACAGGACAGATTCAATAAATGAATACATTGCAAACTTTTCATAATGTTTTGGTATCGTACAAGGTGCATACATGATTTTATACTTATAGACATTACTATAGCACATGTCTCTTATCAGTGAATTAAGAGTGTAGCTCTTATCTTATTTTTCTATACCTGAATTATAGCACAGATTCAATAATTAATTTTAGCTTGTTATTTTCCTAGTGGTTATCCATACTACTAGAAGCCAACATATCTTGTCCAACCACTATTAATGCAAATCTTGTTTCTCATAGAATTATGCAGAAGCACAGCATATTTATCCTAACTGTACTGTTTGTACACACACAGCATGATTCTTCTTTTGTACCCCTCTTTTTTTCTTCTCTAGACCTCTCAAAGATGGGCACTCCATTGTCATTGAACCAATTTAGGTGCTAGAACTCCGTGACACAATTCAGCATTCCACATTAATAGTGAGTTATCTAAAGAAGTTGTTGACTATAGCCATTTAGAGTACCAATTATCATTATGGCCCCACGTTATATACCTCATTTTCATACTTTTCTGCTGGATGGTTAAGACCGAGATAGATCAAGAACTATATACCAAAAGATGATTTTGTTTCTGATGAGGTCAATGAAGTCCCCTCAGGGTTTATCTTGTAATCCTGTAACTTACTCTGTAGGTCCTTTGTCTGTGTTCTCCATGTGGATGAGTCATGGCCAATATTGATCAGTTTGTTCTCTGTGAAAGCCTGAGAGAAAGTTTTATCTCCATGTGACTCACCCCAGGCACACTATAGATCATCAATCTCTTTCTCTGTGGCTCCATAATCTCCTTGATGAGAAAATTTGGGCCACAACAGTTTCATGATGTTACAGTACAGGTTCTCCTGTGTCCTGAGTCTTCACTGACCTTGAAAGGCTAGGGCCAAAATGTTGGCTGGCTTTGCGGCTCTTCTATTTCTCCAATTTTGATCTGCGAACTTAGGTTGTTAACCATCCAGAGAAAAAGCTGATTAGTACCCTGCAGCATATGCCATTAAGTTTGCCCTAACTATCTGACTCAATTGTACTTGTTGTTGTTGTACATTTCTATATGTATTTATTCTTTTTACTACTTATACTAGGGAGAATATATGATATTTGCACATGTGTGTCTGGTTTATTTCACGTACGAGTAAACGTTCAAGTGGCATCCACTTCAATATAAATGCTTGAACTTTATCATTCATTATAGCTGAATAATACTCCATTATATAGAAATACCACATCTTTTTCAACCCTTCCTCATGTGTGAGACATCTTGGTTGTCTCCAAGATTTTACTATCACAAATTGTGCTATTATAAACATAGGTACACATATATCCCTATGATATAATGTTTTCAGTTCCTCTGGAAAAATTCCCAGTAGGGGGATAGCCAGCTTGAATGGGATTTCCAGTCCTAGTCTTTTGAGGAATCTCCACACTGATCTCCACAATGGTTGTACCAGTACATTCCCACCAGCAGTGGAGAAGTGTTCCCTTTTCCCCACAACCTCTCCAACATTTGTTGTTGGTTGATTTCCTTATGATAGCCATTCTTTCTGGAGTGAGATGGTATCTCAGTGTTGTTTCTATTTACATTTCCTGGAGAGCTAGCGATGTGGAGCATTTTTTCGTATATTTATTTGCTTCTTTAAATTTGTGCTCTGAGAAGTGTGTATTCATCTCAGATGTCCACTACTGAACTGGGTCTCTAAATTTGAAGGCCCTAATATATCTTAGTTCTTTATATACTCTAGACAACAGACCTTTTATTGCTTATTAGTTAGGATTTTTTTCAAAAAGACAACTTGTGGGTTGTCTTCTCACGTTGTTGACAGTTTCTTTTGACATCAAGAAACTCCTCAAGAAGAGTTGATCCCAGTTGATGATTCTTTCAAGTGGTTCCCGTGCAAATATATGTTCGTTCATGAATTCTTTACCTACCCCTATGTCTTCAAGAGTTCATCCTACTTTTTCTTCCAGGAGAGTATTTCTTTTTTTAATGTTTCGATCTTTAATCCATTTTGACTTTAGCTTAGTGCATGGTGATAGAGCTGGGTCAAGTTTTAGTTTTCCGCATGTAGAAAGCCAGGTTTTTCCAGCACCATTTGTTAAAGAGGCTATCTTTCTTCCAGTAACCTTTTCGGCTCCATTGTTGAAGATCAGATGGCTGAGTGTGTTTATAGATGCTTCTGCACCTTCTAATCTATTCCATTGATCCTCAGGTCTATTTTGTTGCCAATGTCATGTTGATTTTATCACAGTGGCTTTTTAGCATAATTTGAAGTCAGGAATTGTGATGCCTCCTGCCTTGTCTTTATTGGCCAAGATTGCCTTTGCTATTCTAGGTCATTTGTGGTTCCAAATAAATTTTAGGAATGATTTCTCTATGTCTGGGAGGTATGTTGGTTGCAGTTTGACAGGGATTGCATTAAATCTGTATAGAAATTTGGGAGTACGGCCATCTTCATGATGTTGGTTCTTCCTATCCAGGAGCATAGAATATCTTTCCATTTTCTTAAATCCTCCATAATCTCTTTTCTTAGGGTGTTGTAATTCTCTGTGAAAAGATCTTTGACTTCCTTTTTTAAGTGAATCCCAAGGTATTTCATTTTCAGTGGTGCTATTGTAAAAGGTATTGTTTCTATTGTTTCCCTTTCAGTGTGCTTGTTATCTATGTAGAGGAATGCTATTGACTTTGTATCATGCTATGCTACTGAATTTCTGTATCAGTTCTAGTAGTTTCTTGCTGGAATTTTTGGGACCTTCCAAGTAAAGTATTATGTCATCTGCAAATAGTGATAATTTAACTTCTTCTTTACCTATTCTTATTCCCTTTGTTTCTTATTCTTTTCTAATGGCTGTTGCTAATGCTTCCAAGACTATATTGAATAGGAGGGGTGATAGAGGACATCCTTCTCTTGTACCTGATTTAAGAGAAAAAGATTTCAGTTTTTCCCCATTTAGGATTATATTAGCTTTTGGGTTGTCATAGATGGCTTTTATCAAGTTAGGATAGAGTCCATCTATTCCAATTTTCTGTAGGACTTTGACCATGAATCAGTGTTGCACTTTACCAAAGCTTTCTCTGCATCAATTGAGATGATCATGTGGTTATTAGATTACAGCCTATTAATATAGTGTATTACATTTATAAATTTTTAAATATTGAACCACCCTTGCAACCCAGGGATGAATCCTATATGGTCATGGTGTATGATCTTCTTGATGATTTGCTATATTCTATTTCCTAGGATTTTATTGAGTATTTTTGAATCTATGTTCATGAGAGAGATTGGCCTGTAGTTCTCCTTTTTGGTTGTACTTTCCCTCATTTTGGAATCAGTATTATACCTGCCTCCAGAAATGATTTTGGGAGGACTGCTTCCTTCTCAATTTCATTGAAGAATTTGAGGAGTGTGGGGATTATATATTCTATAAATTTCTTGTAGAATTCAGCTGTGAATCCATCAGGACCTGGACTTACGTGTCAGTAGGCTTTTTATTATGTTTTGTATTTCGTTGGCTGTTAATGGCTTATTGACAGTTGTTATATATTCTTGGTTCAGTTTTGGAAATTTGTACCTTTCTAGGAATCTGCCCATTTATTCTGTGTCTTCTATTCTGTGAGCATAAAAATTCTCGAAGTAACTATTAATAATCTTCTGAATTTCCGCTGTGTCTGTGGTGATTTCACCCTTTTCATTCCTTACTGCATGTACTTGAATTTTTTCTTTCCTCTTTTTGATGAGGTTGCCTAGAGGCTTATCCACTTTATTTAGTCTTTCAAAGAACCAACTTTTTGATTTGTGGATTCTTTGGACTGTTTTCTTCATCTCAATTGAATTAATTTCTGCTCTAATATTTATGATTTCTTCCCGTCCTTGTGCTCTAGGTTTCATTTGCCCTTCTTTTTCTAGTTGTCAGAGGTGCAACATTAGGGTGTTTATTTGTTCCCATTCTGTTTTCCTAGTGTGTGAGTTCATAGCTAGGATTTTCCCTCTAAGAACTGTTTTCATTGCATCCCATAAATTCTAGTAAGTTGTGCTTGAATTTTCATTGAATTGTAGATATTGATGAATTTCTTCTGTGCCACATTGATTGCTGAGTAGGATGTTGTTTAATTTCCATGAATTTAGTGGGTTTTTCTGGTTTCTTTGGTCATTTAGTATCAGTTTCATTGCACTGTGGTCAGATAATATGCATGGGATGATTTCTGTTTTCTTGCATATACTTAGGCATGACCTCTGGACTAGTATGTGGTCTATTTTGGAAAATGACCAATGTGCAGCTGAAAAAAATGTGTATTCAGCTGTGGTTGGGTGGAACACTCTGTATATGTCTTCCAGGTCCATTTGTTCCCAGCTCTGATTCAGTTCTGCGAGTTCTTGCTAATTTTTTCTCTGCTTGATTTATCTTTTTGAGATAAGAGGGTGTTAAGGTCTCCTGTTAACATTGTGGAATTAGATATTAGGTTTTTCATATCCATTAAGAATTGTCTTACATAGTTGCGTGCTCCTGTGTTTGGTGCACAGATATTTATGAGTGTTGCCTCTTCCTCAGGAATTTTTCCCCTGACCAATGTATAGTGGCCTTCTTTGTCTCATTTGATGCTTCTTGGTATGAAATTGAGACTGAGAGCAGAATTGCTCCTCCTTCTTTTTTCTGAGGTATTGGGACTTGTAGTATTGTTTTCCATCCTTTGACTTTAAGCCTATGAATGTCCTTTTGAGTTAAGTGTGTTTCTTGTATATAGCATATTGTTGGATTTTGTTTCTTAATCCACTGTGCCAGTCTATTTCTCTTAATTGGAGAATTGAGTCCATTTACATTGATGGTTATAATTGAAATGTGTTGACTTATGTTTGTCATGATATTTACCTGCTGTTGTTTCCTCCTTTGTATCCTGTGTTTAATTGTCTGTCCTGTTTAGTGGGTTCCTTCCGTTCTCATTTTTGGAGTTCTGGTCATTGTGGTCTCTCTCTAGAACATCTTTCAGCAGCCAGTGTAGGGATGGCTTTGTCATCATGAAATTCTTTAGTTGTTCTTTGTCATGGAAGTATTTCACTTCTCCATCAAACTTAAAGAGAGTTAAGCAGGGTATAATAGTCTGGGCTGGAATCTGTTTTGGTGTAGGACTTGAAGAACTCTGCTCCATGCTCTCCTTGCCTTCATTGTTTGTGTAGAGAAGTTGGCTGTAATTCTGATGGGTTTTCCTTTGAATGTGAGCTACTTCTTCTCTCTAGCAGCTTTCAGTATATTATTTTTGTGTTGGATTTCTGGAACCTTGACTATGATATGTCTCGGTGTGTTTCTTTTCTTTTTTTTTTTAAATTTATGTTTTATTTTATTGAAGTACAAATATCAATCAGACAGTTTCAAGACACCTTAACAAGACAGATTTGTTAAATTAATACATTGCAAACTGTTTTCATAACTCGGTGTGTTTCTACTTGGGTTGAAGTTATTTGGTGTTCTGTATGCTTCGGTGACTTCAAAGTTGGACTGTTTCCTCATATTTTGGAAGTTTTCTGTGATTACTTCTCCCCAGATTGTTTTGATGTCTTTTGTACTGGCTCCTTCATTCTCATTGATACCAATTAATCTCATATTGTTCAACCTGTTGTCATCTTGCATGTGATGGATTATCTTTTCCTTCATCCTCATTGTTTTCTCACCTTTTCACTAGCTGCACCAGAGTCTTCAGGATCTGAAACTCCGTCTTCGCTTTCACTCAAACAGTTTTGTGGACTAGTGTTTGATATTTTTACTTTTTCTATATCTCTTTGACTCTGTTTCATGTGTTCTATTTCTTTTCTGTATTGCTCATTCAAGGAATCCATCATATTTCTGATCTCAATTTTTTTTTCCATGTCTTCTTTAGAGGTAGTTATTAATGCTTTTTCTGCAGTGTTTCTTCCAAGTTGCTTTGCCTCTGTATATTTCCAGACTTGTTTCTGTATTTCAGATGCTATGATTTCAAAGAATTCTTTTTTTGATTTCAGTAATTATTTCTGCTTTGAGTTCCTCATGACTTTTCTGCTGTTGTGTCTTTGCTTCAGATTCTGTTAATTCACATGTTTCAGCTGGAATAGTGCTCTATGTACTTGTTCTGGGTGAGCATTGTTTTTCCACCCAGTGTTTCTGGAATTCATTCTTTATTTCAGATACTATGTATTCAGATATTTCTTTTTTAATTTGGGGAATTACTTCTCGTTTTATTTCCTCTATACCTTTCTGCTGTTGTTCCTTTGCTGCTGTATCTGTTAATTCATTCATTACAGCTGAACTAGTGTCCTCTGCCCTTACTGGTGGACTCAAGATCTGGGATTGTGTTTTTCCTCTTGTCTTTGTCATTTTGTATAGCACTGACCTTTGACCTTTGGTGTAAAGCTTCAGTGCAGCTATAACCTTAGCTTGTTATGAGATTTGGGTGCCAGTCTATTAAGTTTGAGATTATCCATGTATGCCTATCCAGCATCTAGCTGTTGTGTTCAGTTCCTTTTTGCTGCAGCTCCTGTGGTTCCCTTCTGTTGGTTTCCTGTTCAGGTGAGCACGAACTGAACTGGCATGCAAAGCAAGTAACGAAAATTCCCACTGTTTTGGCTGGCTTTCGGGCGAGGATCCAGAAAATTGCTGGAGTCAGTCCTCCTATGTCAGGCAGGTTGCTCTCTAGGTGGGTGGGCATGGGCCTTGGTGGGTCTGCTGGGCTTCCAAAAGGACAGTGGATGATCTTATTCACCAAGTAGGCTATACTGGGTCAGCCAGCCTGTGCTAGGTCTGGGTCTACAGGCCGGAACCCGAGAAGGCTGGGAAAGGTCCCTGCCGTGCAGCAGGCCTGGAGCCCTCACTCACAGACCGGGCTGTGCTTGGTTTCGGGCCATGGGGTGGGACCAGGGATCACTGAGAAATGTCCCTCTGGTGTGGCAGGCTTGGAGTTCTCACTCCAGGCCAACCTGCACTGAGTCTCGGGCTGTGGGGTGGGACCGGCAATCCCTGGGAAATGTTTCTCCGGCATGGCGGGCCTGGAGTTCTACACTCACTGAACTTTGATGCCCAGGGAGTCGGTGTAAATTCCTACTCGCTCAGTGGGCTTTAGGGCAGGGGATCCGGGGAGGTGCTGGTGAGTGGGTCCTGAGGTTTCAAGCGGGTCACAGGCTTAGTGGGCTTAGGGGCGGGGATATGGGTAGCGCAAGTGGGAAGAAGCCAATGGCTCTCCCCCAGACTCACCACACACTCACTGATCTGGGAAGCCTTGTGAGTTGTGCAAATTCCCACTCACTGGGAGAGCTTGGGGCAGGATCCAGGAGGCCGCTGGAGTTAGCAGCTCTCTCAGGCTGATGTCTTGGGTGGCATGGGCAGGATCCAGGACGATGACAGAGTGGGCTGTGCTGTCTCAGGCGGGTCTCTTGGACTGGGCGGGTGTGGTTGGGATTGAGGAGGCTGCTGGAGTTGGCCGAGCTGTCTCAGGCCAGTCTCTGGGTTGGGCCGGTGTGCAACTTATCTTACTTTTATAGCAGAATTATATCACAGATTCAATAATTAATACTTTCTTTTTTTGTTTTGTTTTGTTTTATTGAAGTATAAATATCAATGAGACAGTTTTAAAACACATTAACATGACAGATTTGATAAATTAATACATTGCAAACTATTTTCATTATGCTTTGGTATCATAGAAGGTGCATACATGATATTATACTTATAGACATTATTATACCGTATGTCTCTTATCAGTAAATAGAGTGTAGCTCTTTGTGTATCTGATTTTTTATACCTGAATTACATCAAAGATTGAATAATTAATACTTTCCACCTTGTTGTTTTTCTAGTGATTGTCCTTAGTACTAGAAGCTGACATAATATCCTGTCCAACCACTATTAGTGCAAATCTTGCTTCTCATAGAATTATGCAGAAGCATAGCATATTTATCCTCACTGTACTGCTTGTACACACACCTTGATTCTTCCTTTGTATCCCCCTTTTTTTGTCTAGACCTGTCAAAGATGAGCACTCCATTGTCATTAAACCAATTTAGGTGCCTGAACTTTGCGACACAATCCAACACCGTCCAGCATTCCACAAGAATAGTGAGTTATTTGAAGAAGGTGTTGACTGTAGCCATTTACATCTCAACTTATTATTATGGCCCCACATTATATACCTCATTTTTATACTTTTCTGCTGGATGGTTAAGACCAAGATAGAGCAAGACCTATACACCAAAAAATGTAGCTTTTGTTTCTGATGAGGTCAGTGAAGTCCCCTCAGGGTTTATCTTGTAATCCTGTGCCTTACTCTGTAGATCCTTTGTCTGTGTCATCCATGTGGATGAGTCATGGCCAATGCTTGACCAGTTTGCTCTCTGTGAGAGACTGAGAGAAAGTTTTCTCTCCATGTGACTCTCCCCAGGCACACTATAGATCACCAATTTCTTTCCTCTGTGGCTCCATAATCTCTTTGATGAGAAAATTTGGGACACAAGTGAGTTACATGTTGTTACAGTACAGGTTCTCCTATGTCCTGAGTCCTTACTGACTTGAAAGGCTAGGGCCAAAATGTTGGGTGTGCATGCAACTCTTCTTCTTCTTTTTTTTTTTTTTTTTTTGTCTTTTTGAGACAGGGTTTCACTATGCAGTTAAGGTTGGCCTGAAGCTCACTTTGTAGCTCAGGTTGGTCTCGAACTCACAACAATCCTCCTGCCTCAGCCTCCCGAGTGCTGGGATTACAGGCCTGCGCCACCATGCCCGGCCGCAACTCTTCTTTTTCTCTAATTTTTGGTCTGCAAATTTATGTGTTAACCCTCCAAAAGAGAGGCTTATTATTGCCCTACAACATATGGAGGTGGGTTTAACCTCATTATCTATCTGAATATCAAATGTCTTAGGCAGAAGATGGAGCATGTGTATTCCATCATGCATTGAAATGTTAGCCTTTAAGTCTCTACAGAATATGGAAAAAAATTTAAAAAACAAAAAATATGAATGAAGAGTTATATATTTTTACACAGTAATTTTTTTTTTTTCTGAACCAGGGATTGAACACAAGCCCTTGTGCTTGCCAGGGAAGTGCTTATTTCACTGAGCCATCTTGCCAGCCCCTACCCAGTAATTTAGAAATCTAAACATATGCAGCATTGTTGCAAGGTGGTCCTGTGACATTTCTTTTCTTTTCACTTTTTCATTTATCCTTACCCTAACCCTCACCCTAACTCTATCCTTTTTTTATGTTTCCATTTTTATTTGTTTCCAAATATAAAAATGTCAAGATCCTTACACCAGTTATCTCAGATGAGACCATGCAAAGGAAATTGTGTACAACTTCACTTCTCCACTTCAGTGTTTCTGCTTTATGCAATGGTGTGACCATCAGACAGCAAATGGATGTCCTGTGCTTGGTTGGAAAATGGCATCTCTTTACAGAAAGATGCCGGGCAGTTCCTACTTTGTCTACAAGTCAATTTACAATAAACTGCTTATTTTGTTTGTATAAGGGGCACATGAAACTGAAATTTAGCTGCGAATTTTTCTTCAGCTACTTCATAAACACAAAAGACAGTGTAAATACAGTAAACTTTGGAGAGGTGGAATAGTAGACATTATTATTCCTTAGCAGATTCAAGTATTCAGGCCTGAAAGTACTGGCTTTCTCTCTGAACTTCCTTAGGACTTCCCCTGATTCTGTTAGACTGAATTCCAAAAGAGCACCTAATGGAATTCACATGTGAAAACTATTTTGTTGCATACAAACTTTTGCTAATTGCATAGCCAGTTGGGTTTGCTAAATAAATGGCACTGAAGATCCTGACCCAAGTGGCACTATTCAGTCCAAATGTTTCTGACCAAAGAAATTATACAATATTTATAGTCTAATTTAAGAGATGGCTGACAAACTGTACATTTTTACATGTCAAATATATAGTACAAGATTTTAAAAAATAGATTCATGCATTATTGCCTAATAATGTACAAATCTCCCTAAGTTCTTATAACAGCATTTCAGGTGGAAGCAGCCTTACATATAAAACCAATCCAGTTTCTCTGTTAAGTATATTAAAAAATTTCAAAGTATTGAAAAAATCAGTCTATTAGTGATTGATAGAAAATGTTGATTTGTGGGATTTAAAATATTAAAAAAAATACATAGCCTCTGTACAAAGAAAAATACAAAAATTCTGGATGACTGTGTCTGATCACACTACATAATTTAGAATGGAACATTACTGGCTGAAAGTTTCTCTACTCCTTTGACAGCACTGACCTGTGAACTAGGGTTTATATTTAATTCAGCTGCCTTTATGACACAAGATCTGTTTCAAAATGGCACCAATTTTTAGCAGTAATTTTATCTCTAAAGATTAACAATTTATAGAAGCAAATATTAACTTCTATTTAATGCTCACCAGCTGTATATTTGCAAAAGTAATGTCTATATAAAAAGTTTTTCAGTTCTGCCAGCCTCACATTGTAAAGGCTTTTTTCCTCCTCCCTCATCTCTAACCTGAAGGGGGAAGCCTGGGAGGTTCAGACAGGCTATTTATGTACACAACTTAGATGGGACACCCGAATCCTAGCATAGAAACTAAACCAAGTCAAGATCATCCTTAATTATATTCCAGTGCCCAAAATGAGATATTCAGAGGTACCCTACTACCAAAAGCCTATAGAGCTGAAGAGCAAGGCCATTGGCCTCCACTGGGATGCAGTCATCACCTGCTGGCACCAAAGGTTGGATGGCAGTCCTGTCTGGTAAGAGTTTAACTGAGGAGGTGTCACTAGGTTAAACTGAACTGCTTTAGGGGCAATTTACACTAAGGGAAACAGTTCTAAGGTATTTTTATGTAAGGAGAGATTATAGACAAAAGGACCTGGCAACAGAGCATGCTAAATAAATTTCATGACAATGTACTACGTGCATTTCGCTAACAATATTTCCCTAAAAATTAACATGAGTTTTGCATTTTTAAACTACTATTAACTTATAGGGGAAATAACCGTTATCTGGTTGAGGTGACAAAATATGTGACAACTCATTTGACTCAGACAAATGAGCTGACAGGATTCCCAAAACAACAAAACAAAAATCATTTGTCAAAATAGGATCATAATGAAATATATTGAACAAATCTGAAATTTTTAAATTAAAATCAGATTCCCACAAAATTAGTTCTGGGATGAATGGATCTTAATAACAAAATATTTTAATTCCAACCATAGATTTGTTGAATAAGTTAATGACTGCAAATGGGTAAACACTGCAGAATATACCCATTGAGTAATTTGATCTCTGACAAAATAAACAGCACTGCTTATATAGACAAAAAAAAAAAAAAAGGACTAGGGCTGGGGAGGTGGCTCAGTGGGATAAGCACTTCTCTGGCAAGCACAAGGGCCTGTGTTCAATCCCCGGTTCTGCCAAAAAAAAGAAGACTGAAAATATTGGGTTTTGTTTTTTGTTTTTTTTAAATGACAACCAAAGTAACACTGGGAGAGGGGGCACAGTTAAGGCATCTAAAAAAAATCCACATGGCTTTGGTTTATTAAAATATTCTTACACTATTTTTTTTTTTTTTTTAAAGATTTGAAAGCATCTGAAAAACATGCAAATTGTTTGAAATCCCTGCATGGCAAATTCAGACAGTTTGCGAACATCATTCAGATGTTTGCCAAGGACAGTTCATGCCGAGGCCTCTCCTGAGGCGGAGCCGGTGGTGCGCTGGGGAGGTTCTATCTCACACTGGATGGCAGCCCCAGGCTCTGTGCGATGGCCACAAACAAGGCACTGTTAACTGGAAAGGAGGGGACTGTGGGGTTCCTGTTGGTTGGGGAACAACTCAGCTGTAATTTTTCCAGATACTCTGCATGGACCGGCTTGTGACACTGGAGAACTTTGATTGCATCTTCTACTTTGAACCACACTCTCCTCCATCCTATATTAACAGAATCTGCCCAATCTTCTAATATTTCTATGACTGTAAGAACATATATATGTTTTGTGCTTTCGGTCTTGGTTCTGCTCAAGTATTCCTAGGACCCTGCCCAATCTTCCTCTGTCTCCTGCCTCCTCATGAACTTCCCTCACGGCTGCGCCTCCGGGCTCCTCCTCAGGCATGACCCACTCCCTGGTCTAGGTGCCGGACTGCGCTCACCAGCAGCACCTCATCCTCCTGCTGCTGCGGACGCACAGGCGGTGCTTCTTGAACCCCTCTCGGTCGTGGGTCCGCGCCTGGTTGGACTTGAACTTCATCATAGAGGCGGGCGCAGGCGGCCGCAGCCACCCCACCGGGCAGCAGCCCGGCGAGGGCGAGGGAGAGTCGGGGTGGCGAGGCGAGTCAGCTCTGGACGCGAGTCACTGGAGCCTAGGTGTCGGGAGGAGAGCGCCGCTGCTGTCCCCGCGTTTGCCACTCTCCTTGGATCCTGCCGCCTCCTCAGCTCCGCGCGCCACTGCTGCCTCAGCAGGAGAGAGCAACGCTCAGGGTGGGCGCGCGCAGGACACAGTTGCCAGAAGCTGCGCCGAGCAAGGAGAGGCGCCGCCACCACCCTAACTCTATCCTAACCCTACCCCTAAACCTAAGTCTACCCTAAACTTAGTCATAACCTAACCCTAACACTACACCTCAAACCTAACACTCACCCTAAATCTAACCCTATCCTTACTGAACCCTAACCCAAAACATAACCCTAAATCCTTACACTAACGCTAAATGTAAAATCTAACCATAACCCTTATCTTATGTAACCCTAATCGTAAAACTAAATCCTAACCCTAACCCTAAATCTAACTCTATTCTGACCTTAGCCCTAAATCTAACCCTAACTCCACCCCTAAATCATAAACCTAACCCTAACCCTATATAATCCGAACCTTAACCCTAATACTAACACTAACTCTAACATTATCCTAACCATAAACCTAACCCTAACCCTAACCCTAACAATAACACTAATACCAACCCTAAATCCTAACCCTAACTCTATCCTAACCCTATCCCTAAATCTAACCCTAATCATAACACTGCCCTAACCCAAAATCCTAAACCTAACTCTAACACTAACCATAACCCTAACACCCACCCTAATTTTATCCTAACCCCAACCCTAATCATAACCCTAAAACTAAACCTAACCCTAAGCCCTAACCCTAACCTTAACCATAACCATAACCTAATCCCTAACTCTAACCCTAAAATCCTAACCCTAAGCCTAACCTCAACTCTAAAATAACTTTAAGGCTAACCCTCCCACTAAGAGTAACACTAACCCTAACCCTAAGCCTAACACCAACCCAAATCCTAACACTAAATTCTAACCCTAAGCTAACCCTAACCCTAACTTTATCCTAACCTTAACCCTAAAAGTAACTTCAACCCTAAATCATAACACTAACCTTAACCCTAACCCTAGCCTCATCCAACCTCTATCACTAAACCTAACCCAAAATCCTTACACTGACCCTAACACCCTAAATTCTAACCATAACCCTTACCATATGTAACCCTAAACATCCCTAAAACTAAACCCTAACTCTAACCCTTAAACATAACCCTAAACGAAAACCATTCCTAATCCTAACCCCAACCCTAATTCTAACACTAACACTGTCCCAATCCTAACCCTAACAATAACAATAACCCTAACACTAAGCATAACACTAACTCTAACCCTAACACTATCCTAACCCTAATCTTAACACTAACCGTCTCACTCTATCCTAACCCTAACCCTAACCAAACCCTAACACTATCCTAACCCTAACCCCTAACATTACCCTAAAGCTAAATCATAAACCTAACCCTAACCGTAACCATAACCCTAACCCTAACTTTATCCTATCCCTAAACCTAACTGTAACACTAGCACTAACCCTAAAGCTTAAACCTTACCCTAACTCTAACTGTAACCCTCATCCTAACCCTAACATTATCCGTACCCTAAAATTAACCGTAACCATAACTTTAACCCCAAATTCTAACCCTAACCCAAACTCTATCCTAAATCTAAACCTAACCCTAACTCTATCATAATGCTAATCTTAACAAAAACACTAATACTAACCCTAAATCCTAACACTAATCCTAACACTAACTTTATCCTAACCCTAACCCTAATCATAACCCTAAACCTAACTTTAACCCTAAGTCCTAGCCCTAACTCAAACCCTAACCACAACTATATCTAACCCTATCACTAACCCTGGCCTAAATCTACAACTATCCCTAAAACCAACATAATCCTAAACCTAACCCTAACACTTTCCCTAACTTTAAACTTAATCCTAACCCAACACTAACCCTAACAGTAACCCTAACCCTATCCCTAACCTTAACCCTAAACCTATACCTAAGCCTAACACTAACCCCATCCCTAAATCCTAAGCTTAACCCTAATACTAACACCAACCATAACCCTAATTGTTCCTGTAACTTCATCCAAACCCTAACCCCAACCCTAACCCTAACTCTATCCTAAACCTAACCCTAACTATAACCTTAACTATAAGCCTAAATCATAACCCTAACTCTAACCATATGCTAATAACATGAACCTTAACCGTAACACTAATTCTAACACTATACTAAACCTAACCCTTAGCCTAACAGTAAACACAATCCTAAACCTAACCCTGTTATCCTAACCGTAACCCTAACCCTAAATCCTAATCCTATCCCTAACCCTAACCCTAACCGTCCTAGCTTTAAATCTAACCCTAAAACTAACACTAACCTTAACACTATCCTAAGCCTAATACTAACCCTAACACTAACCCTAACCCTAAATCCAAAACCTAACTCTAACCCTAAAACCTAAAACTAACCCTGTCTATCCTAAACTGAGCACTAACCCTAAGATTAACACTAACCCTAACACTATCCTACTCCTAAACCTTACACCAATCCTAACCATAACACTAAATGTAACCCTAACCCCAACACCAAACCTGTCTTTATTAATTTTATTGAGAAACAGATAGCTATGAAACAGTTTCAGAACCAATTAATAGGACAGTTTCAATAATTAATACATTGCATATTGTTGTCTTCTTAGGGGTTACTCACAGGGCAAGATACAGACATGATACCCTGCTAAATACTATTAGTACAAATTTTTCTTCTCATTGAATTAAGAGAAAGTAGCTGTATATCTATCATATTTTGTATATAGAAAACCAAAATTGACTGTACTTTCTACTCCCTTTCTTTTCCTTATTTTGTTAGAGATGGGTATTCCATTGCCATTTAAATATCATAGATGTGTGAATTCAGCAAAATAATCCAACATAGACCAGCAGTCCATAATAGTAGTGGATTATACATAGGACTGGCAATGTCAGAAGTTGCTCACTTGAGCATTTCATAGCTTAGCATATCAATATGGCTTTACTTTATATATTTGATTTTTACACTTTTCTGCTGGATTGTTAAAACCAAGATAAACAAGAAATGTAACTTTTGTATCTGATAAGGTCAGGCAAGTCCCCTCAGGATTTATCCTGTAACCCTGTACTGCAGTTTGCACATCCTTTTGTCAGTGTCACCCATATGGATGAGTCATGGTGATTGCTTGACCTATTTGTTCTCTGTGAAAGCTGGAGAGAATGTTTTCTCTCTTTGTGACTCTCCTTCAGCACACTCTAAGTTATCAATCTCATTGTTCTATGGAATCATAATCTCCTTGATCAGAAAATTTGGGACACAACTAAGTTATATGATATTACAGTATAGGTTCTCATATGTCCTGAATCTTCACTGACCTTGAAAGGCTAAGGCCAACATGGTGGCAGTCCTTTCAGCCCTTCTCTCTCTAATTTTTGGTCTGCAAACTTAGGTTGTTAAACTTCCTAGAGAGAAGCTTATTATTACCCTACAACATATGCAGTTGGGTTTCATCTCACTGTCTGAATATCAAACATCTTAGGCATAACATGGAACAGGTATTTTCTATCTAGTATTGATATGTTAAACATTACATCTCTACATAATATGAAAAATAAATTAAAAAATAAAAATATTTGAAAAATATCAAAAAACAATTATATACTTTTACATAGAAATTTAGAAATATAACCGTATGCAGCATTGTAGCAGGACAATCCTGTGACTCTTTTTATCTCCTTTTTCAAATTTATTATGCTTTCTTCTTTTTAAACAAATATTTATTTAAGAGATAATATGCCAATAATTGGTAGAATATGACAAGGAGTACATATTTAGAAGATCAAAATGCAGGCATTCCAAGCATGACCCTTCTATTACAAATTGCTATGTTTAGTGCAGCTTAGTTCACAGGTAACAGCATATATAGTTAGTCAGGGTGAGAATCCTACCAATTACCTGTTAGGTTCAAAAGCCAGCTGATGTTTCACAATTTGCATTTCATGGATGGGTACTGATGTGGAGCATTTATTCATATGTTCATTCACTTCTTTAATTTCATCCTCTGAGAAATATGTGTTCATCTCAGATGCCCATTTCTGGATTGGGTTTAATATTTTTCAGTTCTTTATAAATTCTAGAGAACAAACCTTTGTCTGAGTGCTTATTAGTCAAATTTGTGGGATGTCTTTTCATTTTTTTGGTAATTTATTTTACATGCAAAACCTTCTCAAAAAGTGGAGCTCCCGTTATTAATTCTCTCAAGAATTACCCACGTGATTGATTTTTGTTCATGAACAAAAATACAAAGAGTTCACAAGCTCTTTGTATTCAAGAGTTCATCCTACATTCTATTCCAGGACAGTTTCTGTTTTTATGTTTAGAGCTTTAGTCCATTTTGACTTTAGATTAGTGCATGGTGATAGACCTGGGTCAAGTTTTAGTTTTCGGCATGTAGAGAGACAGCTTTTCCAGCACCATTTGTTAAAGAAGCTATCTTTCTTCCAGTAATTGTGCTTGGCCCCTTTGTTGAAGACAGAATGTGTTCTTCAAGGCCTCTGCATCTTCTAGTCTATTCCATTGGTCCTCAGGTCTACTTTGTAGCCAGAATCATGCAGATTTTATCACAGTAGCTTCGTAGTATAATTTCAACTCAGGAATTGTAATGCCTCCTGACTTGTCTTTGTTGGTCAGAATTGTCTTCACTATTCTAGGTCCTTTCTGGTTCCAAATAAATTTGAGGAATGACTTCTCTAGGTCTGGGATGTATGTTGTGGATAGTTTGATAAGGATTACATTAGGTCTGTACAGCAATTTTGGGAGTATGGCCATCTTCACAATGTTGGTTTTTCCAATCCAGGAGTACGGAATATCTTTCCATTTTCTGAAATCCTCTATTATCTCTTTTTTCAGAGTACTGAAATTTTCTTTGAAAAGATATTTGACTTCTTTAGTTAGATGAATTCCAAAGTATTTTATTTTCTGTGGTGCTATTGTAAAAGCTATTGTTTCTATAATTTCCCTCACAGTGCGTTTTGTCTGTGTAGAGGAATGTTATTGACTTTTGAGTATTAACTTTATATCCTTCTATGCTCCTGAATTTGTATATCAATTCTACTAGCTTCTTGGTGGAGTTTTTGGGTCTCCAACTAAAGTATCATGTCGCCTGCAAATAATGATAGTTTAACTTCTTCTTTAAACATTTTTATTTCTTTCTTTCTCTTGTCTAATGGCACTACCTAATGATTCCAGAACTATATTGGAGTGGTGATAGAAGACATCCTTATCTTGTACGAGATCTGAGAATAAGAGATTTCAGTGTTTTCTCATTTAGATTTAATTAGCCATGGGTTGTCATAGATGCCTATTGTCAAATTGAAGGAGAGGCTTTCTATTCCAATTTTCTGTAGGACATTGAACATGAATAAGTGTTGGACTTTGTCAAAGGCCTTTTCTGTATCAATTGAGATAATCATGTGGTTTTTAGATTTTGCTCTATTGATATAGTATATTACATTTATAGATTTTTGGATATTGAACCATCCTTGCATTCCTGGGGTGAATCCTACCTGGTCATGGTGTATGATCTTCTTGATGATTTGCTGTATTCTATTTCCTAGGATTTTATTGTGGATTTATGCTTCTATGTTCATGAGGGAGATTGGCCTGTAGTTCTCTTTTTTTGTTGTGTCTTTCCCTGGTCTTTGTTTCAGTATAATACTTGCCTCCAGAAATGATATTAGGAGAATTGTTTCCTTTTCAATTTCATTGAATATTTTGAGGAGTGTAGGGATTATATGTTCTGTAAATTTCTTGTAGAATTCAGCTGTGTACCCATCAGGACTTGTACTTTTCTTTGTTCACAGGCTTTTTATTACATTTTGTATTTCATTGGCTGTTACTGGGTTATGAAGATTTGTTATATTTTTTGATTCAGTTTTGGTAATTTGTACCTTTTAAGGAATCTTTCCATTTCATCTGTGTCTTCTATTCTGTGAGTGTAAAGATTCTCAAAGTAGCTAATGATAATCTTCTGAATTTCCACTGGGTCTGTGATGATTACACCCTTTTCATTCCTTATTGCTGGTATATGAATTTTTTCTTTACTCTTTTTATGAGGTTAGCTAGGGCTTATCGATTTTATTTAGTCCTTCAAAGAATGAGCTTTTTGATTCATTAATTCTTTGACCTGTTTTCTTCATCTCAATTGAATTAATTTCATCTCCAATTTTATGATTTCTTCCTGTCTTTGGGCTCTGGCTTTGGTTTGCTCTTCCTTTTCTAGATGTTGGAGGTGCAACATTGGGGTGTTTATTTGTTCCTATTCAGTTTTCCTAATGTATGAGTTCACAGCTATAAATTTCCCTCTGAGAACTGCTTTCATTGCATCCCATAAATTCCAATAAGTTGTGGTTGTATTCTCATTGAATTGTAGATATTGTTGAATTTCTTGTTTAATTTCATCTGTGACCCATTGGTTGCTGAGTAGGGTTAATTTCCATGTAATTATGTTTTTTTTTCCTTGTTCCTTTTGTCATTTATTTCCAGTTTCATTGCACTGTGCTCAGTTAATATGCATGGGATAATTTCTACTTTCTTGCATATACTTAAGCATGACTTTTGGAGTAGTATGTGGTCTATTTTAGAAAATGACCGATGTGCAGATGAGAAAAATATATGCTCAGCTGTTCTTGGGTGGAACGCACTGTCTGTGCCCACTAAGTTCATTTGTTCCAAGCTCTGGTTCAGTTCTGCTACTTCTTTGCTAATTTTTTGTATAGTTGACCTATCATTTTGGGATAAGGGCATGTTAAGATCTCCTGTTAAGATTGTGGTATTGCAATCTGACCTGACTCCTTTTCATACTGGAGTGGGACCATAGAAACAGTTGCTGTATTAATCCCTTGTCTGTCTGTGGGACCAGTACGGTACACATTTTCAGAGGAGGAGAGTATTACTTGGGCTTATAGTTGTAGAGAGTTTAGTTCATCGTTTGCTATCTCCAAGGCAGAAATGCCGAGATCCAGAGCAATGGTGGAGGAAAGTTGTTCAACCCAAGCAGACAGAAAGCAGAAAGAGAAAGAACAGAGGGGACTGGGGCCAAATATACCCTCCAGAGTCACAGCTACAGTGACTACAGCTATACCGTCAAAGTGCATTGATCCCTTGATGAGTATGTCACCCACACAATCTCATCACCTGCAAAGCCTCACCTCTAGGTACATGAGACATGTGGGGTCATTTTACATTTAAACTACACCTTAAAAATGGTCAAATGACTCTTGAAAATATCACAGATTTTTTGTTGACACTCATTGATGTGCATGAACACACACACACACACACACACACACACACACACACCATGGAGGGTTTGAACCCACACAGAAGAGATTGGAGCAGTGTGTTAGCCTTTGCTAACCTACCCTCCACTATGGTGTGCCCCATTTTGCCTCTTCTAAGAAAAGGGCCACAGGCATTGGATTAGTCAGGTGCCCCAGTTTCTCCAGTTGTGGCTGAGTCCTCTTCTATGAGTTCTCCTAGGCCTTGAGCCTTGGGAAGTCTGGAAGCAACAAGAAAACATCTTCACTTGTCCTATGTCTTCAGACAAGTAAGCAGACGTCAGTTAGTTGGGCTATGTGGTGCTTAACAACAGGGTTCTGAGCACTATCTCATCATGAAGGAAGTAAGGCCATAAACTGGGGTCTCCTTAACTGAACTTTTCCCCATACTGGACTTCAAACAGCCCTTGGGCTGCTGGCTGCCCCTCACCCATACCCAGTACACAACCAGAAAAATAGCGTGACATAAAAACACTTGACCCACCTTCCCCAGTTAGGCTAGAGCTTAGCTGTCACCTCAGGAAACAGATGGACCCTGCCAAGCTTACTCGGGGTTAGGTTTATCTGTTAGGAATTAGGGCTCAATGGTAGGGTTAATCTCTGTTGTGAGGATCAGAGTTTGTTTTACTTGTTAGAGTCCAAATGATTATTTAGGATTCAGAGTTAGGGTTTAGGGGAGGGGTTCAGTGTTCGATGAAGGGTTATGATTTAATGGTATAGGCAGGGGTTATGTCCTCATTGAGAGCAATGTGTTAGGATTATAGTTAGGTTTGGATTAGAGTTAGATTTGTGTGTTATTGTTTGAGTAATAGAGAAGACTACATAATGGTTTAGTGTGATGGCTTTGGTTAGAATAGGGCTAGTTAGAAATTAAGAGTTATTTTCACAACCTTTGGTTACCTTTAACTGTTAGAATTAGGGGTTAGGATTAGAATTACCTTCCTGGTAATAAAATCAGAAGTTTGACTAAATTTGGAAACATACAAGATTTTTCGCTTTGAATAACTTTCTGATTTTTAAAATTTAAATTCCTCATATATACCTTGAGCAATATAAATATATAAAATCATTTATACACATTATGCTGTTTTTTGTTTTTTTTTTTTTTTTTTTTTTTTTTTTTTTTTTTTTTTTTTTTTTTTTTTTTTTTTTTTTTTTTTTTTTTTTTTTTTTTTTTGCTTTCACAGTTTTTGAGAAGCATCCTCATGGAAACTGATTTTTAATGTACTTTTAACTTTTTATTTCAGTTAGCCTTGTTTTGGAATATCAAGTCATCACAGTTACAAAGTCTGTTTACATTTTTCTCTTCTTTGAATGTATTTTTGTGCCAGATTTCTGACTGTGCCTATTACAGCTGGGTATGCCTGGCCAGTAAGTATGTAAAAAAAGAGAAAGTTCAAGTGGCCACTTTTCAAGACAGAGTAATTAATTCTAAGTGGAAAACTGCCTAATAGCCTGTGGAAGTGACAAATTTCCTGCATCCAGGACCCTATGCAAATGCACCTGAAGGGAGAGATAAACTAGTAAGAATGCCTTTATTGAAAAATATAAATGTAGATGCAAAAGGAAAATGGAAGGCATAGAATGACTGATTTTCATAATAACATAGCTAGAGCTAAGTAGAAACGGAGTAACTGCAAGGTGACACAATATCTCTAAACAGATACACCTGCTCTTTGAAAGTCCGAAAGTAAAGAACAGAAGGTATAATGAAGAAATCCAAACTCAAATGGGTAGGAAGACCTGGAAACTGCCTTAGCAGGAGAGACACAGGTGATGTCCAAGAAAGCCTGTAGCCCTCCTGGGACTCAGCCACTGAACTTCAAGGGGAGGTTTGAAGTTGAGACTGTCTGCGAACAAGATTGCTACCCCTGCTTTTTTCTGCGGTGCTAGGGCATGCAGTATTGTTTTCCATCCTTTGACTTTAAGCCTATGAATGTCCTTTTGAGTTAAGTGTGTTTCTTGTATAAAGCATATTGTTGGATTTTGTTTCCTAATCCACTGTGCCAGTCTATTTCTCTTAGTTGGTGAATTGAGTCCATTTACCTTAATGGTTATATTTGAGATGTGTTGACTTACAATTGACATGTTATTGACCTGCTGTGGTTTACTCCTTTTTGTCCTATGTTTAATTATTTGCCCTATTTAGTGGGTTCCTTCTGTTCTCATTGGTGGAGTTCAGATCATTTTGCTCCCACTCTAGGATATCTTTCAGTAGTCTGTATAGGGTGGACTTTGTCATCATGAAATCCTTGAGTTGTTCTTTGTCATGGAAGTATTTCACTTTTCCATCAAACTTGAAAGAGAGCTTTTCAGGATATAGTAGTCTTGTATTCACTGAGTACTTGAAGTACTCTGCTCCATGCTCTCCTTGCCTTCAGGGTTTGTGAAGAGAAGTCAGCCATAATTCTGATGGGTTTTCTTTTGAATGTGATCTGCTTCTTTCCTCTAGCAGCTTTCAGTATAGTATTCTTGTGTTGAATTTCTGAGATCTTGACTATGATATGTCTTGATGTGGTTTTAATTGGGTTGAAGTTATTTGGTGTTCTGTATGCTTCGGTTACCTAAATGTCAGATTGTTTCCTCATATTTGGGGAGTTTTCTGCTATTACTTCTGTCCGTATTCTTTTGATATCATTTATATTGACTCCTTCATTCTCATTTGTCTATAAGTCTCACATTGTTCATCTTGGCATCATCTTGCAAGATGATGGATTATTTTTTCCTGTATCCTAGTTGTTTTTAAGAAATCTTTTCACTAGCTGTACCACTGTCTTCAAGATCTGAAACTCTTTCTTCACTTTCACCTAAACAGTTTTACAGGCTTGTCATTGGGGTTCTTAGTTCCTCTATATCTCTGACTCTGCTTCATGTGATCTACTTTTTTCTTGTATTGGTGACTCAAGGAATCTGTCATTTTTCTAATCTCCTCTATTTTTTTAATCAATGTCTTCTTTAGAAGCAGTTATTAATTCTTTTACTGCATCTTTTTTCAGATTGGGTTTCTTCCATATATTTCTGTATTTGATTCTTTACTTTTGATGTTATGAATTCAGAGATTTCTTTTTTTTTTTATTTCAGAAGTTAATTCTGCTCTGTATTTCTCTATACATTTCTACTGGTGCTTATTTACTTCCAATGCTATTAATTTATATATTCGAGCTGAGCTAGTGTCCTCTGCACTTGTTCTGGGTGGGCATTGGGTTTCCTCCATATGTTTCTGTATTTGATTCTTTACTTCAGATGCTATGAACTGAAAGATTTTGGTTTTTGTTCCAGAAATTAATTCTTCTCTGAGATTTTCTATACCGTTCTGCTATTGTTTCTTTACTTCAGACCTTATTAATTCATACATTTAAGCTGAGCTAGTGTCCTCTGCACTTATTCTTAGTGTGCTTGAGGGTTGAGATTGTATTTTGCTCTTCCTCTTTGTCATTCATATTTCACTGGCCTCTGCCCTTTGGTGTAGAGCTTTGGTGCAGTTATAACCTTAGCACCTAATGAAATTCAGGTGCAGATCTACTAAGTTTGTTTACCCATTTATGCCTTGCTTGGGTGTAGCTATTGTGCTCAGCTCCTTTCAGCTGCGGCCCTTGGAAGTGAACCTGTTGTGCCCCTCTGGTGCACATTGAACCTGTGGTGTCCCTCTGTTGTGCTCTTGGCCCATGGGGCATAGGGGACCGCAGACTCTCTCCCACTCATTAGCTTGGCCTGGGCTTTGGCTGGATCTGGGAGTCCCAAGAGCATCAAAGAAGTTCTCATTCACTCAGCAGGCTTGTGCAAGGGGACTTCAGAGGGGTAGAGTGGTCCCAAGGGCACAGCAGGTGGTCTCATGGGGCATGTCCGGGCTTTGGTGCAGAGACATCCCGTGGGTGCAAGGAAGCTGGAAACTACCCCATAAAGTGAAGAACTTCTTTTATGACATTTGTGATGTGTCCATATTTCTTACTGACCTCAATTAAGCTTTTTTTCCCCTTTATCTTGTATCTGTTAGATTGACTCTTCATGCTATCTTGCTATTTTTAAGATATCGTTCTTTTCATGACCACTGGCTACAATTCTGTCTTCAAGATCACAAATTATATCCTCTCCTTTGAACAATCTGTTACATACTTTTTTTGCTTTCTCAACCCATCCTGAGGCTGGGGCTACACAGCATTTGGTGCCAGGGATCAAACCATGGTCCCCAGTACCTGTCTATACTGTACAGATACCTTGTTGGCCCCTGCATATACTTTCAATGGAGCTTTAATATTTTAGATTTGTTTGGATCTGTTTCATGGATTCCATTTCATTCCTATGTTGAGCATGTTTTGTTTCCATCACTTTTTAAAGTTTGTCTATTCTTTCATTTGAGTTTTCTAATATCTTTGATTATAAGCATCATTCATTTTGTACCTGAGATTGCTTTCTCTATAGCCCTTTCCACTTATTTTTAACTTATTTTTTAATAAAAATATTTTTACAAAATAGGAATAAATAATTACATATTTTACAGAGAAATTTAGAAATCTAACCATATACAGCATTATATCAGGACGGTCCTATGACTTTTTTTCTTCTCTTTTGTTTTAATTTATTATACTTTTTAAAAAAAAATTACTTAAGAGACAGTATGGCAGTACTTGGCATGACATGAGAAGCAGTACATATTTAGAAGACCACAGTGACAGGCATTCTAAGCATGACCCTAATATTACACGTTGCTATCTTCAATGCAATTGCTTAGTTCACAGTATCAGCATATATAGTTAGTCAGGGTGAGAATCCTACCAATTAACTGCTAGTTTCAAAAACCTGCCGATTGTTGGTTGATTTCTCTATGATAGCCATTCTTTCTTGGGTATCTCAGTGTTGTTTTAATTTGCATTTCATGGATGACTAGTGATGTGCATCATTTTTTCATATATTTATTTGCTTCTATAATTTCATCCTCTTAGAAATGTATGTTCATCTCAGATGCACATTTCTCGATTGGGGTTTTTTTTTTCATTTTTGTTAGTATATTTTCAGAAAGTTTCAGTGTTTGACATCCAGTGTCATATATCTCAGTTCTTTCCTTTTCTAGGTGACCTAGGGGTCTTGGGTTGCATTTTACTTCCATGTCTTGTCATTTATTTTTTTGTTTTGTTTTCTATGTTGATATTTGCTGATTGCAGTCCACACTCCACTGGCTCCAAGGCAGAATGGTACATGGCAGAGGGCATCAGTTCACAATGTTAGAAAACAACAAAAGCAGCAAGAACAAATCTGGAAGAGTAGCAGAGAGCAAGTTTCTTTCTCCGCCTTTTATCGATTGCACACTACCCATCCTAGTGTGGGTGTAGCACTTACACCCATAATCACTGCATTGGTAGGGCCAGCAAGATAGCTCAGTGGACTAAAGGTCATGATTAGGCAGAGTGCAGCAGCCGGGGTTCAATTTCTGGTGTGCCATGCCATGCAAGCCCTCCCCAGGGATCACTGAGATGGAAACTGGGACTGGGGATGGTGGTACACACCTGTAATGTGAGAGGCTGAAAACAGAAGGATCCCTATGAGTCCAATCTGTGTAGTGAGACCCTGTACACCCTGTATACTCTGTACTAAATACATTTTAAAAAACCCTCTAGAAATCTGCCCATTACTCAGCATTAAAAAAAAATGAAGTTCTGATACACAGTACAGTGTAGATGAACCATGAAAGCATGATGTCAGTGAATGAAGCCAAACACAAAAGGTTTTCATGCTCATATAAAGCCATTTAGAGGAAATATCCAGACTAAGTCCATCTAATGAGACAGAAATCAGACTGGTCACTTCCATGAGCTAGAGGGAGAGGAATGTGGAAAGTGATAGGATGGTGTTTCAGAATTAGGCCAAGTCCACAGCTATATAACATGGTGAACACAGTGTCACTGACCTGTCCATTTTAGAGTATTTAATTCTAGGCTATGTGAATTTCGCATTAATGTGGAAATGTGTACATTGCTTTTACTATAAAAAAAAAAGTTGAGTTTTACAAAAAACACTTGCTTTAATTTAAATGAAATCCTACAAAAGTGCAACTAGTCTTTGGGAACAGAAAAGACATTAGTGGCTACCCAGGACCAGGGATGTGTGATGACTACAAAGAGGTATGAGGGAATCATCTGGAGTAATGGCAATGTTTTGTGTCCTGACTGATGCCTGGGGGCATCAGTCGTTAAAGGCCTTCACAGCCATTGCAGTACATTGAGCTCCATAGAGACAGTGCCAGGGCTAATGAGAGCTGGACAGGCACGGGGCGACTCTGTACCCCACTGAGGAAAACAAGTAAACATGGGCAAAGGAGATCCTTAAGAAGTTGAGAGGCAAAATGTCATCATATGTATTCTTGTGCAAACCTGCCTAGAGGAGCACAAAAAGAAGCACCCAGATGCTTCCGTTAACATCTTAGAGTTTTGTAAGAAGTGCTCAGAGAAGTGAAAGACCATGTCTGCTAAAGAGAAAGGAAACTTTGAAGACATGGCAAAAGCAGACAAGGCTTGTTATGATGAAAGAGAAATGAAAACTTATATTCCTCCTAAAGAAAAAACAAAAAAGAAAGAAGGATCCCAGTGCACCCCAGAGGCCTCTTGTTTTGTTCTGGGTGTTGCCCAAAAATCAAAGGAGAACATCCTGGCCTCTTGATTGGTGATGCTGCAGTCTTACTAGAAAGCTGCTAAGCTGGAGGAAAAGTATGAAAAGCACATTGCTGACTACTGGACTAAAGGAAAATGTGATGCAGCAAAAAAGGGAGTTGTCAAGTTTGAAAAAAAGCAATAAAAAGAAGAAAGATTAGGAGGAGAAGATGAGGATGAAGAGGAGGAAGAAGATGAAGAGGATGATGATGAATTAAGTTGCTTCTGGCACAAGTTTTTTTTTTTCTTCTCTATGAAGCATTTAACCCCCCTGTATGCAACTCACTCTTCTGAAGAAAAAAACTGAAATGTAAGGCTGTGTAAGATTTGTTTCTAAGATGTAGTGTGAAAAAAAAAATGTCAGGGGCCAGAGAGATAGCTCAGTAGAATAAGTGCTTGCCTGGGCCTCAATTCAATCCCTGGTTCTAAAAAATATAAAAATAAAATAAAATAAACTGTACAGTGTCCTTTTTTGTATAGTTAACACACTACCAAATGTGCCTTTAGATAGCGCTGTCTGGTAGTATTTTCAATATCCACTAACCTTGCCTGTTACAGCATGGTAATTTAAAGCAATTAAAGTAATTTAAAGTTCTTGCAGGTGCACAGCACAAATTAGTTACATTTGGGGACAGTAATTTTTCATCTTCAGTTGTCTCTGATGCAGCTTATATGAAATAACTGTTCTTCTGTTTACTGAATACACTCTGTAATTGCAAAAATAAAACAAGTTCCAAAGGTTTTGTAGACATGCTGAATGCTTTTAAATAAATAATTTTTTTATTTTAAAAAATCTGTTAAAATTTACCAGACTACATTTAGAGTAGATGTATTTTGTACTAACATTAACTGTGGTCATAAATATGTAAATAAGTAAAAGGTCTATCTGCCCAAGAGTCCAAATACTAAAATGATTACTAAACATGGCTGTTTACCAACTCTAGAAGAAGACAAATACTTCCAGTATTCATATACAATCTTTGTACTACAATGAATCATCAATCACACAAGCCTTGCAAGGATTCTTTGAAAAAAACAACAGAATCCAACCTCTTATGTTTCAATAACTCCAAATATGAGACCTATTGTATATACCCATGTCTCTTAGTATTTATTTTAGAAATGGTCTGAAAGAATTTACAGCTCAGTGTTTGAAATCCTGTTAATTTTGAGATGGTGAACAGTGACATATTTTTTCAGTTCACACAATTACCTATGCCAGGTACTGTGCTGTTATTAAAGCACAGACTACACAGACAAAACTTTCCAAACCCAGAATGAGTGAGATGGTGCCAGGGGAAACTTTCTAGAGAGATGGAAATGCTTCACATCATGATGAAGCACTAATGCCTAGGTTAGGTTGGTCAAAATTATATGACTAAGATTTGCCTATAGCAATATCCACATATATCTGCTAAAAGAAAAAGAACTGTAATGAATACAGTCATCATCACCATAATCATCACCAAGATGAGCTGAGGAATGGGGGGCTGCAGATACATGAGACTGGCATGACATTAGCACCGATGCTCAGAGAAGTTCATATGGGCTGCACTCTATAATGTTTCTCTCATATCTATTAGTAATTTCCTATGATCAAAAGTTACAAAACAGCCGGGCGTGGTGGCGCATGCCTGTAATCCCAGCACTCGGGAGGCTGAGGCAGGAGGATTGTCATGAGTTCGAGACCAGCCTGAGCTACAAAGTGAGCTTAAGGCCAGCCTGAACTGCATAGTCAGACCCTGTCTCAAAAAGACAAAAAAAAAAAAAAAAAAAAAAAAAAAAAAAAAAAAAAAGTTACAAAACAAGTAATTTTGAGATCCCTCATCTATTAAAATATCAATTAAGTAAAACTCAATTATTATCATTATCACAGCCCAGTGATAACCATCATGGTGGAGCGAAGGGCAACATATTCAAGTAATACATATTTCACTCTGCTCACAACAGGACACTGATAGTTCTCTCACAATTGGATCTGAGATGCACCATCTGAGAAAATACTGATATCTAAGGACAACTCACCACCTCCTTACTAGTCAAAGGTTTCCTGTCCTTCAGATTCTGTTCAAATAGACAATTAAAAACTCAAGTATGAGAACAATGCTTAAATGGGTATTTGAAGATTCTCCAGTGCAACACACAAAAGGCATATTTGTTGAAAGTATATCAATAAGTTTGCTCAATTTCTTCACATTATCTGTTAGCTCAGAACCAAAAGCTCACAAGTCAGCAGCATGTATCTATGGAGTCATTACTGAAAAGAAGCCACTTGTATTTCCAGAAAGGTACACCCTGCCCATCCCTGTCTTTTTACAAGTGAAGCATTTTCTAAGTTTTTCTTATTTTTTTATTATCTGCAGAGGTAGGATAGATCCTAGGGCTTAATATATGTTAGGAAAATCACTGATCCATATCCTAGTCATAGTATTTTCTTAGCATTTTAAAATATTTGTTATACAATATGCAATGTAAAATTATTATAACTGCCCTACTAACCAGTTTTGTAACTATCTCACTGGTATTTCTTTCTCATTAATATTAATAAAAAAGAAATTAAAAAGAAAAAAATATTTATTGTATCAGAAAAGTATAAAAAATAATTTTAAAAATCATCTAGTTATACAGATAGGGTAAACCAAACTGCATATGTTGCAGGGTAATAATCAGCTTCTCTTCTGGATGGTTAACAACCTAAGTTTGCAGATCAAAAATTGGAGAAATGGAAGGGGTGCAAGATCAGCCAACATTTTGGCCCTAGCCTTTCAAGGTCAGTGAAGGCTCAGGACATAGGAGAACCTGTACTTTAACATCATGGAACTCAGTTGTGCCCCAAATTTTCTGATCAAGGATATTATGGAGCCACAGAGGAAAGATTGATGATCTATAGTGTGCCTGGGGAGAGTCACATGGAGAGAAAAGTTTCTCTCAGGCTATCACAGAGAGCACATTGGTCAAGCAATGGCCAGGACTCATCCACATGGCTGACACTGACAAAAGATATGCAAAGTGCAATACAGAGTTACAGGATAAATCCTGAGGGGACTTGACTGACCTCATCAGATACAAAAGTTACATTTCTTGTTATATAGGTCTTGCTTTATCTTAGTCTTAACCATCCAGCAGAATAGAATAAAAATGAAGTATATAAAATAAAGCCATATTAATATGCTAAGGTATAAAAGGTTCTAGTCAACAACTTCTGTGGATACCCCACTACTATTGTGGATTGCTGGACCATGTTGGAGTGCTTTGCTGAATTCAAGTACCTAAACTATTTAAATGCCAATAGAACACTCATCTCTGACAAGACTAAACAAAAAAAGGGATACAAAGGAAGGACCATTTCGTACTTGTATATACAGAAGAGATAAATATACAGGTACTTTCGCTTAATTCAATGGGTAGAAAGATTTGTACTAGTAGTGTTACAGAATATCCTGTCTGCTTCTTGTACTATGGATAACCACTAAGAAAGCAATGTAAAATGTATTAATTACTGAAATGTCCTATTTAACAGCTTTGAAAAAAATAAGCTGGTGAAGAAAAAAAATTGTCTAGTTATATTATGCAGTGATAATTTTTGCCTTTCTTACTCATCATATGTATAAACAATATTGCACTTCGCTCAAATCAAGATTTTACTGCAATAATTTTCTAAGTTGACGAAAAATAGTATGCTGGGAACATTTCTACATTGTTTAGTGGAATAAAGAAAAAGTTGATTTTTGTTTTGTTTTGTTTTTTAGAGACAGTGTCTCACTGTGTAGTTCAGGCTGGCCTAGAGTTGTTTATGTATCCAGGCTTGTCTCAAACTTGCATTGTTCTTTCTGTCTCAGCTTCAGTGTACTCTCACAACTGGCAAGCACAAGTAACTTAAAACATGATGTTAACAGATGTATATCTTATGGGCATACTACCAATTATGTATTTCTCTAATGTTGGATTTGGGTACTTTCTCTCACTTTGCAAATATTCTTCAATCTTTGATATTTGCAATTGTTTTCTAATGACAATACCTCAAGTATAAATCAAAAGGAATGTGTAATGATCCATATATATAAATATATATAAAAACATATATATATATATATATATATATATATATATATATATATGTTTTATCCTAAAAACATGCTTATTTAAACTCTTCCCAGAAAGAATGAATATATTTTGTCATAGTATACCTGTGCTGATACTGATTATTACTACTAAAACTATGTCCCAATTTGACAGGGAAAACTTCCTGGCCTGAGTCCTTAGTTATTAAGAAGGAAAAACTGTTTTTGCCTTGTTTTGTTTGTACATAGTTATGCATACTTTTTAAAAAATTCAATCTAGATTAAACTGAAGTATTTTAGTTTTCTTCAAAGGAAAGATGTACATGTCCAAGTAGAAAACATTAGGAGTTAATAATTTTACAACATGTGAAAATGAAATAAAAATGGATTATTTCTAAAAGTCAAAGTATAAAATTACTGAGAAAGTTTACTTATGGCCAGCCCGGCCTGGTGAGTGTGTGGGATAACTTCCAGCTTCCCACACCACCAGAGAGAGCCCTCTAGAACAAAACTCAGGTACCTGCATGAGTGAGACTCTATTGTACCCCCAGGACCCCTGCAACCCTCTGGAGCCCCTGCCCCCAAGCCCATCAAGCCAGTGAAAACTTCTGAGACTCTCTCAGCCCTAATTCAATCCAGCCTGGCCTGATGAGTGTGTGGGAGAACTTCTGGCTTTCAGTGGGCCACCAGCCAGAGTCCTCCAGAGTAAAACTCAGGCACCCACGTGAGGGAGACTCTCTACTGCTGAGACTATAATGAGCCCCTGGGACCCCAGCAACCCTCTGGAACTCCTGCCCCCAAGTCCATCAAGCCAGTGAGAACTTCTGAGACTCTCTCAGCCCTAATTCAATCCAGCCTGGCCTGATGAGTGTGTGGAAGAACTTCTGGCTTTCAGCGGGCCACCGGCCAGAGTCCTCCAGAGCAAAACTCAGGCACTCATGTGAGGGAGACTCTCTATTGCTGAGACTATAATGAGCCCCTGGGATCCCTGCGACCCTCTGGAGCCCCAGCCACCAAGACAGCATAGCAAGTGAGAACGTTTGCGACTCTCGTGGCCCCCAATCCAGCCCAGCATGGCCCAGAGAGTGTGTGGCAAAGCTTCTGCACTCCCCGGTTGTTCCTGGGCCAGGGGCACAACAGAGGGCATGACAGGCTCACTGATGTGCCAGAGGAGCACAACAGGCTCACTTCCAAGGGCTGCAGCAAAAAGGGGCTGAACACAACAGCTAAACTTAGGCCAGGCATAATTGGATAAACTCAAACTTAATAGATCTACACCATAAATGCATTAGGTGCTAAGGTTATAACTATATCAAAGCTCTACGCCAAAGGTCAGAGAT
Source organism: Ctenomys sociabilis (assembly GCA_004027165.1). Lineage (NCBI taxonomy): Eukaryota > Metazoa > Chordata > Mammalia > Rodentia > Ctenomyidae > Ctenomys > Ctenomys sociabilis. The sequence continues at coordinate 34,588 of PVKA01017190.1, forward strand.
CAGTGCTATATAGAATGACAAAGACAAGGAGCAAAATACCATCTCAGGCCTAGAGCCCACACGTGACAAGTCCAGAGGATACTAGCTCAGCTGGAATGAATGAATTAACAGCTTTGGAAGCAAAGAAACAGTAGCAGAAAGGTATAGAGGAACTCAGAGCAGAATTAATGCCAGAAATTAAAAAAAAAAAATTTCTGATTACATAGTATCTGAAATAAAGAATGTAATGCAGAAATATATGGGGGAAACCTAATGCCCACCCAGAAAAAGTGCAGAGAACACTAGCTCAGCTGAAATGTATGAATTACCAGCATCACAAAGAAACAACAGTAGAAAAGTAAAGAGGAACTCAGAGCAGAAATAATTTCTAAAAAAAAAAAAAATCTCTGAAATGATAGCATCTGAGGTAAAGAATCAAATATGGGCATATACAAAGGAAACCCAATTTGAAAAAAAAACAAAACTCTGCAGTAAAAGAATTAATAGCTACCTCTAAAGAAGACAACATTGATAAAAAAAGATTAGAAATATGATAGATTCGATGAATGAGCAATACAGAAAAGAAATAGATCGCATGAAGCAGAGTCAAAGAGATATAGAGGAACTTAAAATCTCAATCACGAGTGTAAAAAACCATTTGAGTGAAAGTGAAGACACAGTTTCAGATCTTGCAAATGCTGGTGAAGTTAGTGAAAAGATGAGAAAGGATCTCTTAGAAACAACTAGGATGCAGGAAAAAATGATCCATCACTTACAAGATGATGCCAAGATGAACAATGTGAGATTAATAGGCAACAATGAGAATGAAGGAGTCAATACAAATGATATAAAAAGAATATGGGCAGAAGTAATAGCAGAAAACTTCCCAAATATGAGGAAACAATCTGACATTTAGGTAACCGAAGCATACAGAACACCAAATACTTCAACACAATTAAAATCACACCAAGACATATCATAGTCAAGATCCCAGAAATTCAACACAAGAATACTATACTGAAAGCTGCTAGAGGAAAGAAGCACATCACATTCAAAGGAAAACCCATTAGAATTATGGCTGACTTCTCTTCACAAACCCTGAAGGCAAGGAGAGCATGGAGCAGAATACTTCAAGTCCTCAATGAAAACAAATTCCAGCCCAGACTACTATACCCTGCAAAACTCTCTTTCAAATTTGATGGAGAAGTGAAATACATAACAAAGAACAACTCAAAAATTTCATGAAGACAAAGCTATCCCCACACAGGCTATTGAAAGATGTTCTAGAGAGGAAACACAGTGACCAGAACTCCACCAATAAGAACAGAAGGAACCCACTAAATAGGGCAAACAATTAAACATAGGACAAAAAGGAGTAAACCACAGCAGGTCAATAACATCTCAATCATATGCCAAACATCTCAATTATAACCATCAATGTAAATGGACTCAGCTCACCAATTAAGAGAAATAGACTGGCACAGTGTATTAGACAACATCAACAACAACAAAAACCATATGCTGTATACAAGAAACACACTTTAAAAAAAAAACAAAAGAAACACACTTAACTCAAAAAGACATTCATGGGCTTAAAGTCAAAGGATGGAAAACAGTAGTACATGCTCCATCATCTCAGAAAAAAGCAGGGGTAGGAATCCAGCTCTAAGATAGTCTCAACTTCAAACCAAGAATGATCAAACAAAATAAAGGCGAATATATATTGCTTAGGGGAAAAATTCAAGAGGAAAAGGTAACACTCATAAATATCTATGTACCAAAGACAGGAGCACCCAACTATGTAAGACAAACCTTAATGGACACGACAAATCTAATATCCAAGACCACAATCATAACAGAAGACCTTAACAACCCCTTATCTCAAAAAGATAGGTCTACCAGACAAAAAATTAGAAAAGAAGTAGCAGAACTGAAACAGAGCTTGGAGCAAACGGACCTGGTGGACATATACAGAGTGTTCCACCCAATCACAGCTGAATACACATTGTTTTCAGCTGCACATGGGTCATTGTCTAAAATAGAGCACATACTAATCCATAGGTCATGCATAAGTATATGCAAGAAAGCAGAAATTATCCCATGCATATTATCTGACCACAGTGCAATGAAACTGGAAATAAATGACAAAAGAAACCAGAAAACACCCCTAAGAACATGTAAATTATACAACACCCTACTCAGCAGTGAAAGGGTCACAGATTAAATTATACAAGAAATTCAACACTATCTACAATTCAATGAGAATTCAACCACAATTTATCAGAATTTATGGGATGTGATAAAAGCAGTTCTCAGAGGAACAATCATAGCTATGAAGTCACACTTTAGGAAAGTAGAATGAGAATAAATACCCTAATGCTGCACCTTCACCATCTACAAAAGGAAGAGCAAACCAAACCCAGGGCCTAAAGACATAAAAAAATCATAAAGATTAGAGAAGAAATTAATTCAATTGAGATGAAGAAAACAGTTCAAAGAATTAATGAATCAAAAAGCTGGTTCCTTGAAAGACTAAATAAATTAATAAGCCCCTAGCTAACCTCATCAAAAAGAGGAAAGAAAAAATTCATATACAAGCAATGAAGAATGAAAAGGGTGCAATCACCACAAACCCAGTGGAAATTCAGAGGATTGCCAGTAGCTATTTTGAGAATCTCTACACTCACAGAATAGAACACACAGTAGAAATGGACAAATTCCTTGAATGGTACAAATTACCAAAACTGAATCAAGAAGATATAACAACTCTCAATAACAATAACACCCAATGAAATACAAAACGTAATAAAAAGCCTACCAACAAAGAAAAGTCCAGGTCCTGATGGATTCACAACTGAATTCTACAAGAAATTTATACAATATAATCCCTACATTCCTTAAGCACTTCAATGAAATTGAAAAGGAAGCAGTCCTCCCAAAATTATTCCTGGAGGAAAATATTATACTGATTGCAAAATCAAGGAAAGACACAACTAAAAAAGAGAACTATGGGCCATTCTCCCTCATGAACACAGATGCAAAAATCTTCAATAAAATCCTAGCCAATAAAACACAGCAAATCATTAAGATCATACACCATGATCAGGTAAGATTCATTCCAAGGATGCAAGGATGGTTCAATATTCGAAAATCTATAACTGTAATACACTATATTAATAAACTAAATTCTAAAAACCATATGATCATCTCAGTTGATGCAGAAAAGGCTTTTGACAAAGTCCAACATTCCTTCATGTTCAAAGTCCTACAGAAAATTGAAATAGAAGGCCTCTACTTCAGTTTGATTAATATAATTCTTAATGGAAAAAAAAAATGAAATCTTTTACTCTTCTATCTGGTACAAAACAAAGATGTTCTCCATCACCTCTCCTATCCAATATCATTTTGGAGTTATTAGCTATAGCCATTAGACAAGAGGGAGAAATAAAAGGAACAAGAATAGATGAAGAAGTTAAACTATCATTATTTGCAAATGCATAATACTTTACATGGAAGACCCAAAAAAACCTCCACCAAGAAGCTACTAAAATTAATACACAAATTCAGTAGCATAACAGGACACAAAGTCAATACTCAAAAGTCAATAGCATTCCTCTACGCAGATGATAAACACACTGAGAAGGAAACTATAGAAACAATACCTTTTATAGTTGCATCGCAGAAAATGAAATATTTTGGGATTCATTTAACCAAAGAACTTAAAGATCTGTTCATGGAAAAATTACAGTACCATAAGAAAAGAGAACATAGAGGATTTCAGAAAATGGAAAGATATTCCATGCTCCTGGATAGGAAGAACCAACATCGTGAAGATGGCCATACTCCCAAAATTGTTGTACAGATTTAATATGATCCCTACTAAATTTGCACCAACATACCTCCCAGACATAGAGAAATCATTCCTAAAATTTATTTGGAACCAGAAAAAACCTAGAATAGTAAAGGCAATCCTGGGCAACAAAGACAATGCAGGAGGCATTACAATTCCTGACTTGAAATTATATTACAAAGCTACTGTGATAAAATCAAGAAGGTACTGGCAATGAAATAGTCCTGAGGATCAATGGAATACATTACAAGATGCAGAGGCCTGTACGAACACACTGAACTACCTGATCTTTGACAAAGGGGCCAAACATGCTTACTGGAAGAAAGATAGCCTCTTTAACAAATGGTGCTGGAAAACTTGGCACTCTACATGCTCAAAACTAAAACTTGACTCACCCTACACTAAATTAAAGTCAAAATGGATTAAAGATCTAAACATTAAAATAGAAACACTCAATCTCCCGGAAGAGAAGGTAGGAGTAACTCTTGAAGACACAGGAGTGGGCAAAGAGTTCATGAACAAACATTTATTCACATGGGAAACACTTGAAAGAATTAAGAACTGGGACCAACTCTTATTGCAAAATTTTTGCACATCAAAAGAATTTATCAACAAAGTGAACAGAAAACCCACAAATTTCGAAAACATCTTAATAAGCGCTCAGACAAAGGTGTGCTTTCTAGAATTTGTAAAGAACTAAAACACATTAGGACTTTCAAATTTAAAGACCCAATCCAGATGGGCATTCGAGATGAATACACATTTCTGAAAGGATGAAATGAAAGAAGCGAATAAATATATGAAAAAATCCTCTATATCACTAGCCATCCATGAAATGCAAGTTAAAACAGCACTGAGATACCATCTCACTCCAGAAAGAATGAGTGTCATAGAGAAATCAACCAAAACCAAATGTTGGAGAAGATGTGGGGAAAAGGGAACACTTCTCCACTGCTGGTGGGAATGTAGACTGGTACAACCATTGTGGAGATCAGTGTGGAGATTCCTTACAAAACTGGGACAGCAAATCCCATTCAAGTTGACTATCCTCTTACTGGGAATTTTCCTGGAGGTACTGAAAACATTATATTATAGGGTTATATGTGTACCTATGTTTATAGCAGCACAGTGTGTGATAGCGAAATCTTGGAAACACCAAGAGGTGCGTCACATGAGGAATGGTTGAAAAGGATGTGGTATTTTTATACAATGGAGTATTACTTGGCTATAAAGAATGATAAACTTGAAGCACTTTTTTTAAAGTGGATGCCACTCAGAGATATACTCATAAGTGAAATAAACCAGACTCACATGTGCGAATATTGTGTATTCTCCCTAGTATAAGAAATCAAAATAAGAAATACAAATAGAATGTTATAACACAACTAAAAGGAAAGTGAGAACTTGAGGATCGAACAACAAGGAGAATGTAAGGAGAAAAACTGGGAAACAAGACAGGGACAAATCCGTACATTTGTACACATAAGATGGGCAAGGCAAAGATCCCGAGAAACATCAACAAGTTTTTGCCTTTCTTTTTTTTTTTTTTTTTTTTTTTTTTTTTTTTTTTTTTTTTTTTTTTTTTTTTGTCTTTTTGAGACAGGGTCTCATTATGCAGTTCAGGCTGGCCTTAAGCTCACTTTGTAGCTCAGGCTGGTCTCAAACTCACAACAATCCTCCTGCCTCAGCCTCCCAGTGCTGGGATTACAGGCCTGCGCCACCACGCCCGGCTCATCAACAAGTTTTTGATCCTTTTTTTTTTTTTTTTTTCAGAACTGGGGATTGAACTCAGGCCTTTGCGCTTGCCAGGGAAGTGCTTATTCTACTGAGCCATCTCCCTGGCCTCCAGGTTTTTGAAAGTAACAGTTAAATGGTAGGATTATCAACCCTACTATCTATATATGCTGATATCTTTGAACTAAGAAACTGCACTGAAGATAGCAATGTGTAATAGAAGGGTCACACTTGGAATGCCTACCATTCTGTTCTGCTCTATACATACTTCCTGTCGTTATTACCATACTGTCTGACAAGCAAAAGTTTTCTTTGGGGGGTAATAAATGCAAAAAAAGGAAAAAGAGAAAAAAATGACACAAGGAGAAAAAATGTTACAGGACTGTTCTGCTACAAGTCTGTGTATGTAGTTAGATTTCTCAATTTCTGTGTAATAATATGTGTATAGTACTACTTTTTTATTTTTTTCCTCATATTCTGTAAGGACTTCAAATTTGATACATCAATACTTGATGGAAAATATTTGTTCCACGTTATGCCTAAGATGTTTAATATTTAGCCAGATAGTTAGGGTAAATTGAGCTGCATATGCTGCAGGGTAATAATCAGCTTCTCTTCTGGATGGTTAACAAACTAAGTTTGCAGATCAAAACTTAGATAAATGTAGGGGTTTCAAGGTCAGACAACATTTTGGCCCTAGCCTTTCAAGGTCAGTGAAGATGCAGGACATAGGAGAACCTGTACTGTAACATCATGGAACCCAGTTGTGCCCCAAATTTTCTGATCAAGGATATTATGGAGCTACAGAGGAATGTGATCAATGATGTATATAGTGTGCGTAAGGAGAGTCACATGGAGAGAAAAGTTTCTCTCAGGCTTTCACAGAGAGCACATTGGTCAAGCAATGGCCAGGACTCATCCACATGGCTGACATTGACAAAGGATCTACAAAGTGAGGTACAGGATTACACGATGAACCCTGATGGGATTTGACTGACCTCATCAGATACAACAGTTACATTTCTTGCTATATAGGTCTTTCTTTATCTCAGTCTTAAGCATCCAGCAGAAAAGTATAAAAACGAGGTATAGAAAGTAAAGCCATAATAATAAGCTGAGCTGTAAATGGCTCTAGTCAACAACTTCTGTGGATAACCCACTACTATTGTGGACTGGTGGACTGTGTTGGAGTGTTTGGCTGAATTCAAGTACCTATAATAATTGCATCCCAAAAGAATACCCATCTCTGACAGAACTAAACAAAAAAAAGGGGGATACAAAGGAAGGACCATTCTGTATTTGTAAACACAGAACAGTTAGGATAAATATGCAGCTACTTTAAATAATTCTATGAGAAGAAATATTTGCACTAATAGTGTTTGGACAGGATATCCTGTCTGCTTCTTGTACTATGAATAGCCACTAGGAAGATAATGTAAAATTTATTAATTATTCAAACTATACTATAAATCAGCTTAAAAAAAGATATTACAGCTACATTCTTTTACTTCAATGAATAGAGGGATCTGCTCTAGTAGTGTTTGTAAGTAGAATATCATGTCTGCACCTTGTACAACAAATAACCACTAAGAAAACAATATGCAATGTATTAATTATTGAATCTGTTCAACTAATTTGATTTGAAACTGTCTCACTGCCATTTGTTCTTCAATAAAATTATGGAAAAAAGTAATAAAGTCTACTTATGGAAGGAAAAGTGAACTGTCAAGGTATTTACTTTAATTTTCCTGTCACTGATGACCAAAGTAGAGTTTTAAATGAATCAAATTTAATTTTATTTATTGTTGTTATTCATAAAAGTATTTTATGGATTGTAATTCTTCAGAAAGGGACTGGGGAGATAGCTCAATAGAATAAGCAGTTGCCTGGCAAGCACAGGGTCCTGAGTTCAATCCCCAGTTCTGCAAAAATCAATCAATCAATCTTTAGAAAATACATGAAATCTTAATATGATGCTGTCCAAATGTGCTCAACTCCAACTACACAGAGTAGTGCAAAGCATCTGGCCTCATAGACACACTAACCTCAGTGACAGCACTGTCCAGCTGAGTGGCTATGTTCTACTATTAGATCCAAAGAAGGAACCTCCATTTAGTGGAATGGGTATAATACTAGAATTTTTTCCTGTAGACTTTTCTAAATTGTGTAAATATGAAACACTGGCTTATGGCAGATGAGAGCATGAAATGGTGACTTTGTGCCTCATTAGACACAAATTTATCAGGCCGGCCGAATTGCTCAGTGGATTAAAGCACCTGCAAGCAGGCTCAGGGGTAGGGGTTTAACCCCTGAACCTGCCATGCTGGCCTCACCTCCAGGGCATGCTGCCACAGTGATTAAGACTGGGCGTGATTGTGCATGCCTGTAATCCCAGTTTTTGGGAGGCTATAAACAGGAGAATCACTATGATTTCAATCTAGTGAGATTGAAATGAAGAGATTGAAATTGAGAGTTCAAGTGAGACCTTAAACACCTGTAGACCCTTCCCTAAAATACAGAAAGGACAAAAAAAGGATGTATAATATATATTCATGTAGTACTGCTGTTAGGCTGATTTCTTAACAAAGATGATAGACTCCATAATGAATAATGCAAATATTTAAGATAATGGAAATTAACACAATATTAAGGAATGTGATAAGCATTTTTACAGGTCATTTTAGCTAAAGGAGATTCATCAGCACAGTCCACTTGAAACAGATGCTCTAAAACCATAATCCTAACAGTGATGCTTTGAACATGGCACTGCCAGGGCTGCACAGAGTCCTGGAAATAAACAGCTGAAAATGGCTACAAGGCAGGAGCAGATCTTGGGCTGGGAGATGGCTAAGTAGAATAAACAATTTCCTGGCAAGCGCAAGGGCCTGAGTCTGACCACAGGTTCTGCAAAAAAACCCAAACAAACAAACAAACAAAACACACAGGAGCAGATCTGGTGTACAGTAGTTGTTTGTTTCCCACAGTCCATAGTTGTTCAGAGGTCTAGGATGAGGTCAGGCTATGGACAAGGGACCCCAATTTACTCATAAATTTAGACATTTAGATCTTCTGCCATTCTCTGTTCCATGTAGCTAGTATCTGATGTATTGTGAAGTAAATCAATGAGTTTGGAAGCTATTATGCACAGCTGAGCAAATATCTCCTACTCATTAGGTGTATGCTTTTTGTCTCTGTCCTCAATCCCCTTAGAAGAATGTGGCCTGGAACACCTCTCCTGAAACTGACATACAGACCAGTGGCAATGAGACGGCAATTACAATCAAACCTGGCTTTCCAACAGGAATACACTCTTATTAACATCCAGACTCAAGCTGGGCCTGTCTCTGGGTTGAATGAGGATTCAGAGGGTCCCAGGCAATCCCACTCACATGCCAGGCCTGGGTTCTGTCTGGGTCAAATTGATATATGGGTATTTTAAATAGTGTATCTGCCTTGCCTTTGAATAAAGTACAGAAGAATGAACACGAGCCATGGAGCTCCACAGGATCTGTGACTTCTTCAGGGTGTGAGCAGGCCAGTTCCCTTTCCAATGCTCTGCCACAAGTGAAGAGTGAGTGCCAGTTACATGACCCAGATGAAGGATGATTTATTTACTTTAATACAAGAAGATGAGAAGATAAAAAGTGTTGATCAGTTTTATGAAAAAATTAAAGAAGAGTTAAGAAAAAAATAAACAATATGATCAAGAAGTTGAAGCAACTTGAAATTTCTCTTAGTACATAAGATATGGAATTGAAGACTACAAGAAATAAATTGAATCAGGTGGAAGAAGCATGGGATCAATGCACAGATGCTGTGCCACATGCTGAAAAGATGCAAGAAAAACTACCAAAGTACCTTGAGTATTTCTAAAACAAATGAGCAATATACATGGGACATATGTTGATTATATAATTAGTAAATCTCTGTCAAGCCAGGGGAAAAATCTAGTTTTGATAAGCCAGGGGACAATTCTAATTTTGATAAAGTTACTTGAAATGTGTAATTTAGAGCTGTGAGTACAGTTCAATGAGAAAAGCACTCACTTTACCAGGGAGGCCCTGCATTCAGTCCCCAGAACTGCAAAGGAAAAGCTATCCACAAGCACAGCTAGAAAAATAATAATCATAAGTCATTTACTTTTTCTAATTCTTAACATTGTGTGTAGTCTTTCAAATGCTCAAACCTAATGCAACTTTTCAAAATAGGTCTGTGAAAATAATTATTCTGAAATAAATAGTTTCAATCTGAAAAAAATAGCCAAATGTGATCTGTGGGTGAGTTCTCAATAACAAATAATCATTACATATATAATGTAACTGGTTAGAAATTACAAAAAAGCTATAATTTTCTTCAAAAGACTCATACTTTTTGATCTTTGATCTCTTTTTCTTTTAGTAGTCACTCCAGGTCAGCCACACAATTATGACTAAACAACTTAATATCATTACGTGAGGCCTTTAATCCTTTCTGAACAGCAAAAATCGGCTGTGCTATCTCTGCAAGGAAGAAAGGAGCTTCCAATAGGTTAAAAGACCTTGTCAATGTTCTCAGAAAAGGAATGTTAGTTTTTATGTTGACCAATCTCTAATTGTTAACTGAAGCACAGCAAATAAAACATGTTTGAACAAACATGTTTGAACCTGTTTGTCTTTTACTCTGCTGGTCCTTTTCACATGACCATATTTAATCTCTTCCAAGAAGCATACTCTTGCAAAATTCTAACCTCTGTGAAATCAGTATGCATCTTCCTATGGATGGCCTATCGGTTTACTCACATACTTACATAAATATAAGAAATACATAAAATACTGCTGCATTTCCATATCAGTAGCATCCTCTGCTTTGATTAACACATTATCCTGCCATTACTGTACCATAAGAAGCAATACTGGCAGCCCAACTAGATATGCAGCTGGAAGCTTTCAGAAAGCAATCACTCAACTATGGCCAAACACCATGGTCTCAAACTTACATGCAACAGCAGAGACTTAAGAGTGGAACCGAGACTCCAAACCTTGAGGTACTAGCTATACAAGTCAATCTGTACTCTTCCCAGACTGTTATCAGAAAAGGCTATGTAGTAAACTGAGACTTTCATAAAGCTAGCTTGAAACAACTGGACACATCCCACCCCCACCATGGTGTTGGTGGATACCATGGGAGGAGTACAAACTTCTGTCTTTCCACAGGCTATCAGTGGGTGTCCAAGTGTCAGAAGAGGCTTAGGGGGAAACCAGGACTGTCATCTCCCAGCAGCAATGAAAAATTCTTATCTAGTTGTTAGTAGGAGTAGGGCCTTGGGATTGGACCGCTCTGGCTAACTATGAATAAAGTGTGTGGGTAGAGTCTGGCTGCAAACTCTGGCTAGTGGAGATGGACTACCCTCTTCAGACCTTTACTGGTTCGGTTTGAACACCTTACCTACGAGACAAACTTGGCCTTGGATTGCCCTCTAGTGTACAAACAGGGACACACACCACCACAAATTTGGCAAACCTGAACTCGGGTGCCATTCATTGCTAAAATAGTGGTGACTCCATGGTCAGAGAAAATAAGAAGTCTGCTTAGGCATGCTGGAAAGGTAGGGACACACAACCCAGTCTAGGAAAACTGGAATAAAGTCTTGATCCTTCACTACACAGACACTATAGCACACCAACAAGATTCAAGGGCTCACAATGAACCATGACTTCATTTAAGATTCAAAATAAGTCGGATCATAATCTGTACAGAGAAACTTTCAGAGAAATTGAAAACAGTGGTTTTAAGAAAAGCTCAGTGAGGGGCCAGGGAGATGGCTCAGTAGAGCACTCCCTGTCAAGCACAAGAACCTGAGTTCAATCCCCAGTTCTGAAAGAAAAAAAAAAAAAAAAAAAAAAAAGCATAAAGAAAAGCTCAATGAACTTGAGGAAAACAGATTGAATAGTTAGTTATTCGCTGGAACAGTGGCCTCGCCTACCAAGTGCTGGGTGCCTGATTATGCTCCTCACTATCTGAAAAAGATAAAGTGGGGATACTGACGTAAAACTCAGAGGAGTGACCCAGACACGGGCCACAGGAGAATCTTAAATATCCCAAGCACTTCTACCCTGCTGTAATCATCCACATTCAATTACTTTTGATTCCAACTTTATACCGTTCTTTTTTTTTTTTTTTTTTTTTTGTC
>PVKA01017191.1:0-46327 GCA_004027165.1 Ctenomys sociabilis
AATGCTTATATTGATACCAGCTGTAAATTAAATTTATCATGTAGGGTGTTTGTATTTTATAGAAAACAAATCTTTATATTACTAATTTTTTCTCCTTATATTACTAATTTTAAGATTTAGTGAATTAATGTTTAAAGTGAGTGACCTTTTTTGGAGCTTTTCTTTATATATTTAATTATTTTAAGTTTCCTAGTGTATATATTTTAATGCTAAAGATAAGGACCTCTTGAGTGGTAATGACATAAACAATCTTAACTATAAACCCTTATAGATCTGAAAGGGAATGTATAATTGGAGAAAACTATCAACTGTATTAACTATAAAATAATCTATATTAGTTGACTACCACACAGATATCCCAGAAATTTCAGGGCATTCATTGGTAATGACAAAGAAAAGAAAAAGAAGGTAGTTTTTAGGTAAAGAGGAGGAAAATAGGCAGTGACAGAGCACATTTGTGCCCATGACCTTCATTACTCCAGGCACAACAGAGCTCACATTGTTATGCGTTGGAGCAGGACTGACATGTGCATTCTTAGGCACTCTGTGATCAGCTTCTCTTGCTGTTGGAGAGCAGTCTCACCTACTCCATTTATCAGATCTTGGCAGAGCCAGGACCAGAACTTGCTCTTTCTAGTGAAAAACACTTACTGAAGAGAGGAGTGAGAACTGGGTTTTCTTCCTGAGGTACATGAATTAGAGTGAATCACCCATCTATTGTTAATTAAACAAAACAGTGGAAAAGGACAGCAAGCAAGACAGCTCTAAAGAGTAAGTCTGTTCTGAAAAACAATTTTTTTAAAGCTCACTGTTAGCATTATCTATTAGAGATAGAACCAGAAATTGTGTCAGCATTATTTAGGACAGATTAGGACTTGATTCTTCAGAGGCATTTCTGGTTTTTTGTTTTTTTTTTTAAGTAAAAATTAATTTTGATCTGCTTATAGGTGTCTGATGGTATCATTGCCCCAGGATATGAAGAAGAAGCTTTGAAAATACTTTCCAAAAAGAAAAATGGGAACTACTGTGTTCTTCAGGTTAGAGTCCTTCATGTTTGCTGCAATAATTTGTCCTTTTGTCTCCTTTCCCCTTGTTTAATCTTTTCTTTATATATATCCTTCTTCACTATAATTTTTTTAATCCTGTAATTTTTTATAATTTTAACATTAAGGTAAGGATAACCTCTTTAGTTTTCAGTATATATGTGTGTGTATATATATATGTATATGTACACACACACACACACGCTATCCTGTGCAAAAGGTGCTAAATATTATGATGGAAAGATCTTTCTATCCTTCCTTTCTGTCACTCTCCTCTGTTTTAAAACAGTGCCTCACAGTGTACTCTCACCATGTAGGCTGACCTTGAACCTGTTATTCCTCTGCTTCAGCCTTCCAAGTTCTCGGATTACAGGCATGCACCACTAAACCCAGTTCATTTTGGTAACATTTTTTACCATGACTGGTGTGTGGCAGAGAATTGTGAAATATTAAAGCATTGATTTTACAACTGTAAGGGCATTTAGAAATTAGAGCACAGCTGGGCATGGTGGCTTACACCTGTGATCCCAGCGCGCAGGAGGCTGACAGGAAGGTCACTTTTAGCTCAAGCCCAACTTGAACTATAGAGAGAGATCCTATCTCAAGAAAAAGAAAAGAAATTGGAGCATAACCCATGCTAATTAAATAAATTAGCATGAAGGATTGGTTTCAGGACCTCTGGATACCAAAATTCAGAGGTACTCAAATCTCTTACAAAATAATGTTGCTATTTGTATGTAATCAGTATACATCTTCCTATATTCTTTAAATCATCTCTAGATTTGTGATAATACTAACTACACTGTAAGAGCTATGTAGATGGTTATTATACTGTATTGCTTAAAGTTAATTACAAAGAAAACAGTATGTGTTTGGTACAGATACTTTTTTTTTTTCTGTAGTGTTCTTGATTGGTAGTTCTTTGAACCCACAAATACTTAAGACTGACTGTATTCCTGATAGTAAAATACCATAATATTAAAGATCACCATAGACTCCACGTCACCCTTTAAAAGAAAGAAGAAAATACCATGTTAAATACACATTTCTTTTTAATCCATGTGTGTAAGCTTAACCATACAATTAGCTGCCACTGTATTCTTATATTTTTGTTTCTGTTAAGAGTATTGATTGTGTACCACCAGTAGCAGTTGTGTGCACAGTTGTGGAAAATGTTTGCCCAACACTGAGCTCCTCATTATGGCCTTCTCAGCACCTGATACTGTCATGCTGGAGGTGACACTGGCACCCTCCATATTTTGTATGAAAATTAGCTTCACTTGGACATAAGTATGACCATGAACAGCTTATTCCTTACTAATGACAGGTTTCTTTTGATATCAGCCAATGGGAAGGTTACTAATACTAGAAATGTTACAGTGCAAACAGCAAAGCACATAGGTTAGATAAAAGTAACATTGTGTTGGAAGCTTGCTTATAAATTATAGGTTCAAGTGCTTTCCAAGTCAGTGATTATCTAAAAAGTAAATAAATACTAACTTTAGATCCTGAAAGAGAATAGTTCTACGTATAATGCTCCATATGACTTAATATCTTTTTAATTAAAAATTTGGAAGAGGAAGATAATAATAAATGACATAAATTCCCTTCCCGATAACAAAGGCATAGACTGCAAATCTTCTTTTATCCATGTTAACTTGTGATTTAGGTATTAGCTAGGTACTTTGTACAGTAAGTTTTTCGAGAGCAAAGAAAAAAATAGAACGTGATTTTCGTACCGTAGCCTGTTTATTAACAATGTTTTACCTGCTTACCTTCCAAAAGGACTGAGCAGTTAACTTCATGTAATATTACCAAAAATAATCATTGGTTTTTAACATAATGTATGTTAAGTTGTAAGTCAATACCTATTTTTCTAGCAAAATGCTGTTTGGTAGCCATTGTATTTATACTAAAATGATGGCACATGTTTGTTTTAGAAATTTGGTAGAACTTTTTTTTTTTTTTTTTTTTTTTTGTCTTTTTGAGACAGGGTCTCACTATGCAGTTCAGGCTGGCCTTAAGCTCACTTTGTAGCTCAGGCTGGTCTCGAACTCACAACAATCCTCCTGCCTCAGCCTCCCGAGTGCTGGGATTACAGGCATGCGCCACCATGCCCGGCTAGAACTTTACTTAGAATATAATCTTCGGTACAGAAGGAAATGAAATAGTTGAAGAATAAAATATAATGCAGCTTTTTAAATTTGTCCCTTAGATGGACCAGTCTTACAAACCAGATGAAAATGAAGTTCGAACTCTCTTTGGTCTTCATTTAAGCCAGAAGAGAAATAATGGTATCATCAACAAATCATTATTTAGCAATGTGGTTACCAAGAACAAAGAGGTAAGTTTGAAAATAGGAGAACTAAATGCTAGTAACTTTAGTAGTATGTTTTCAGTACTTATAAACTATTTATGAAATCCCTTATCTGTGCAAACAACTAACTTGTCTGAGTTTTCAGGTAAGCCTGAAAGCTTAAAAAGTAAATAAGAGAACACACAGAAGCTGTGTGCATATGTACATTCGTAGGGATGAGTATCTCCAATTAAGTGTAAATGGGCTTGTGTCTTCTACAGCATGCATTTTTTTGCATGTGAGAGACTACAGTTCTATTTCCCTTTCAATAAATGTAGAATCACTTATCTGAAAAATCACATGGCAACACATGTATAGATGTACTGTGGTGGATATTCATCTTGTTACAGTTGTGCTATGATTGCTTTTTTTTGTGAAACTGGGGATTGAACTTAGGCCCTTGAACTTGCCAGGGAAGCACTTATTCCACTTAGTTCATCTCCGGCCTAATGATTGATGTTTTTGTGAAGAGTGGTATCCAACCCTTTGGCTTGCCTGGGCCATGTTGAATAAGAACTATGTTGAGCCATATACAGAATAGTGTAATATTGTTAATGTATATAAGTAACACAACTTTAATTTTTAATATTTCAATTGTAACATTTTAAAAAGATTTAAGTGATCTGCAGGTTCAACCTGCCTACAGGTTTTTATACTTAGGTTCTTGGTCATCTTAAGAGAGACATATACATAGGATAATGGTGATTAGGGGTGGGATTCTCTTTTTCTTTCTTTTTTTAATGTATTTAGTACAGGATCTCACTACAGTATTGGACTCGTAGTGATCTTTCTGTTTCCAGCCTCCCAAGCACTGGGATTACAGGCTCATGCCATCATGCACATTCTCAATCACCATCTCAACGCGACTGGGGATCAAACCCTGGTCCCTGCCTAAGCAGGCGCTTTAATCTGCTGAGCTATTTGACTGCCCCTGGGATTTTATGCATGACTTCATTTTTTCTCAGGGTACTGTATGGGAATGACTCATCTCTATTGTGAAAATCATAAAATTGTGACATGGGGTACAGTTAAGAAATTTTCAAAAGTTACACAGTAGGGAATTGGATAAGCTGGTATTGGTTTTCCAAAATAGCTTTTATTTCTCTTGGGAATTTAATAAAGGGCCTTTTGTACATTAGGCCTGCATTCTACCACAAAGCTACAGCCCAGCCCCAATATATTGGCCAGCAGTTTTGCAGGGTGTTTTTCCAGGTCTCAGGCTGACTATACTTTTCTTTAGTTCTTTGAAGGTATCACCCCTTTTTGTCTAGGACTGCTGATGTGGCTGGAATGTTTGAATGAATGAATGCTGAGTGCTTGATCTGAAAAACCATGGAGATATCTTGGGGTCTGGGCTTGTTGTTTTCCTCCAGAGAGTTGGGTTTTGTGTCTGACAGGCACCTATGGTAGAGCATCACACCTCCTGCTATCAAGAAATTGGGCTGGTTTGAATTTGGGCTTCCAGTGCTTGGGAGGCCGACCTGCTCATGATTCATTCCCATTCTGCTAGAGCCTGGCACCTACTAGCATGCTCTTCTCTGGTGGACTCAAGGTCTATTTGGTTCCTTGTCCTGTAAGACTTGCAGAAGCTTAGCTCGGCTTATTTACCTCTCATTGTATTGCGGGCTGCTTGGAACAAGCCTGGAGGGGAAAGCATGAATTGTCAGACTCATTTCCTTCAGCTCCCTTTGTCTCAGGGATCTTTGGCTGTCTGAGTTAGTGGGTCAGCACTGTGCAGCTGCTCAGCTTGTCCCTGGGAGAGGACTGGTCTCCTCGCACAACTCCCTGCTGCAGAAGCTGAAGACTGCTTTTGTTCAAGGTCTCACTCCTGGAACTGTACTAGGATGGCTGAAACAAGCTCTGAAGTCTTTATTTGCTACTTACGTCTATTAAGCACTTGATAAATGATTTTTTTCTTGTTGTTCCTTTATTGGATATTGTTCCATTTTTATTTGTGAAAGTGAATAGTCCCCTGAAATAAACATGCAGGCATTGATGTCAGAATCCTTCAGCCCTTGAGAGTTTACCCCTTTTAAAAATTTTTCCTGTATGTCTATAGGTATTTGACTGAATAACAATTTAGCAATCTCTGATAAATTTTGTGCCTCTGAATATTTTTTGCACTAATGAGAGAGGGTAAAATCGTAATCATTTATCTAAATTCTTCTCTTCTTGCTTTCTGTGTATTCTCAGAAGTTTGGAAACATGAGAGCAATAGTTTGTCCTCCTTTACAGTCTATTTTTAGAGCAAAATTGTTAACGTTCTTGTCTTAGGATCATTAGCTTGGCCTGCTTCAGTCTTGAGAGCTGGGCAGGTGGAATAAGCAGTTTCAGTACAGAAAGCACCTCAGTTACTTTCTCTGCCTCTGTTTACAACAACAAACATTAGTGCTTTCCAGTATATTGGATCCGCACATTCCTACCCCCTCACATTTCTCATGTTCCTGACCCTAGCTCAGAATCCTTGGGTTCTTTCTACCCTTTTTTTGTATTTTAGGGAAAGGTCTACAAGGTGTTTAGGGTCTCACTACTAGATTGGACTCAGTGACTCGCCTGTTTACAGCCTCCCAAGAGCTTTGATTACAGGCTTGCATCACCATGTCCAGTCTCAATTGCCATCTCATTGCACCCTGGGGGTGGGGCTGGCACAGCAGTCTGGGGGTTGAACCCTGGCCCCTGTGTTTGCTTGCAGGCATTTTAATCCATTGAGCTATATTTTGCCAGCCCTTTGGGCTCTATCTAAAAGCAGACATCTGGGCTTTTGTTAAGTCTTCCTGGGAACCCAAGGAATTAAATTTTTAGGTGATGACTTAAATATTAGAAAGAACACAGGGCCGAGGAGATGGTTCAGTAGAATAAGCGTTTACCTGGCAAGCTCAAGGGCCTGAGTTCAATCCCTGGTTCTACCCAAAAAAAAAAAAAAAAAGCATAAGCATATATATCATATTATGAACACCTTTTAAGAAATTATTTCTTTTAAAGTTCTAATTTTTAAAGTTGTGGGTTCAATTCTTAAAAAAAATAAAAATTGTAGGTTCACTGGCAATTGTTAGCCTTCCTCCCTGTTTACCATTTGTCTCATCTTGCCTAAAGCTAACATCTTTCAGAACTGCAGTACAGTATTGTGCAGCCATGAGGGTAATGCAGGTAGGGTGTAGACCTCCCACTGCTCCTGTACTTCCAGGCTTCCTCTGTACCACTTCCAACAGCCTTGACCTTGGGCCATCACTAACTTGTTCTCCCTCTCTCCAGTTTTTATTTATTGCACAATCATACACTACTTTTTACGTGAATATAAGTTTTTATTTCTCTAGTGAGTACCCATGAGTATCGATTGCTCTGTGGCCCAGTAGTCCTATGATTAGTGTTAAAACTGCAAAAGTGCTTCCCAGAGTGGTCATACCATTTTTTTATTCCCACCAACAATGGATGAGTGGGTCCATTTCTGCAGGCTTCAGGTGTGGCAGTTGATTTATTCTTTGATTTTGTTTTTTCAGACATTCTGATAACTGTAGTTATAGCTTACTGATTATAATTCACACTTCCTAATAATTCAAGATGTTGAACATTTTTATGTGCTTTGTTTGCCACCCACATGTCCTTTTTGGTGAACTGTCATTTCACCATTTTCTAATTAAACTTTTTGTCAGTAAATTTAGGAGGTTTTGTATGTAGGTTTTTAGGGAGTGGTGTCAGTCCTAGTTCTTTATGCATTATATAATTTTCTCATATTTCCTTTCAGTTGGTATTTTATCTTAAAGGGTCTTTCGCAAAGTTTTTAAATTGATTCTGATGATATCAGAACTCGCATTCTTTGTTATCTGATTTATCAGCTAAATGCAGTTAATATTTGTCCAACTAACATACCAACTTAGATCTTAAAGCTGGTGACATGCTGACTGTTCTTCTGGTAGTTCACAATGAAGTGTTGGACAGATTTTCCTCAGGACATTCTACATGAAGCAGGAAGTGACCCTAGTGAGCAGCTTTGGCTGTGTGTGTGTTCAGTGGTCAGTAACATGTATGAATTGACCTCAGCATTGCTTATGGGCACAAGTTTTATTATGTTGGCAGATGCTGAAAGGCATTTTGGTCAAGAAAATACTATTTGTCAGTTTTGAAATGAATACACTATTCCATCTCTTGCGTGATACACGCAGGCTTACTATATAGAGTTGCTGCAGTGTGGCACCAGCTTGAGTCTGTTGCATGTTGGGCATCATCTGCACATCTGTCACAGATATGTTAAATGCTGGATCCTTTTAGTGAAACCTGGTAGCGTGTAGCATGAACAATTTCTGATATGAGCAGCATAACTACCTTATAGGCGTGTAAGAAGCTTAAAGTTAATGACGTTTACAGAGCCCTGAGCCACTTGACCACTCTGTGTTTCAGCTGTCCGAATCTGCCCTCAGAGACCTCATTGTTGCCACCATCGCTGTCAAGTACACTCAGTCCAACTCCGTGTGCTATGCCAAGAATGGGCAGGTAACCAAGCTGTCAGACCCACACCAGGGGGGACTGTTATTTTGCAAAATGATATTCAAAAACCCATCTGCCTCAGGTAATGGACAGCTTGAAAGGGAAAGCTTGCCAGGTTTCTTCCTCTGGGTTTGTCAGTATTTACTCAGCACCTTGGTAGACTGTTAAAATAATGATGATTAAGAAATAGCTTTGGAACCAAGTACTAAAATTAGTCATTTGCCTCTTGCCTGGAATGTGGTGGCACATTGTGAATTAGTGAGATGCTAATAGCTACTGTAAGGCTGGTCTCATCACCGTTTCCCCACTGTTAGTTTCCAGTAAAGAGGGGAAAAGAACGGCATTGCCACCCAATGGGCTAGGTCTTTGAGCTTGCAGGCTATTTTCACACATACCTCTTATGCTGTCTTCTCCCTAGTTCCAGGGATGAATTGCAGGGCCTGTGCACACTAGGCAAGAGCTTTGCCTCCAGGCTGCACCCTCTTATGTTATCTTACCTAAATTCTCCTAAAGACTGAGATCAGGAGTGAGCCTGATCTTTAAAATTCAACTTTATTGTTATGATTTGTAAATGCACAGTAAAGTACAGTGCTCACAAATTGTATACTTACGTGATTGCTGCCAAGAGGTATAGATCATCTCCACCTTAAAATGACGGAACTTAACAAGGTTTTGATTTTAGGACAGTGTGAATATCCTCCCATATTACTATTGTGTGTGTGTGTGTTTTTTTTTTTTTTTTTTTAACTTTCAGCACAGTATAAAGATGTGTTCAGCACTTTATTATAAAACAGGCATTGTGTTAAGATTGTTTTGGCTAATTGTGTATAGGTACAGCATGTAGAAGTTAGACTGTACCAAGAGCGATGGTGTTTGGTAGGGTAGGTGTATTTAGTACTTTTTTTTTTTTTTTCCACATGTATTTGGCACAGGGACTCACTATGCAGCTCAGTGACCCTCCTGTTTTCAGCCTCCCTAGTGCTGACATTACAGGCGTTTGTCTCCACACCCGATCTCAGTAGGGCTCAGTGCACCCAGAGGCAAGGCTGGAGCTGCATTTCAGTACATTTTTGACTTAAGATATTTTCAGTTTACTTGTAAACTGACAAGTAAACTTGTCAGCCTGTTGTCAGTTGAAGAAAATCTGCACTTACTATTTCTTACTATATTAACTTCTTGTATCAAAGCCATTGAATACAATTTTAAGCTGGTTAATTACTAAGGAAGGTCTCTCCTAACTTATGGTTGAAATTGATTTTGCTGAAAGTTCGGAACAGGGAGCTCTCCTCTGCTGTGCCTCCAGTCTGTCTCAGCATTTGTTAAATTGTTTGGCCCACAAGTGAAGCAGATGGATATTCATTGGCATGATACCTAGAAGACAGCCTCCAGTAACAGAGTTGTGGGAGGTCATAGCTGCTGGTGTCCATGCAAAGTAAGGGCTTTACTGCTGATGTCCTTGTGGGAAGAGCTGTTGATTGCATGTCTTGTGTCCCTCAGGTTGTTGGCATTGGAGCAGGCCAGCAGTCTCGGATACACTGCACACGCCTTGCAGGGGATAAGGCAAACTGTTGGTGGCTCAGACACCACCCACAAGTGCTTTCAATGAAGTTTAAACCTGGAGTGAAGAGAGCAGAAATCTCCAATGCCATTGATCAGTATGTGACTGGCACCATTGGTGAGGTAAAAGGCTTGTCATCGCGCTCTAACCAGATTGTGGTAGTAATCACCTTTTTATGTGTAACAGACTTTACATATCCACACAGAAAAAAGTATTTTTCTTGAAATTCTACATTATCTAAAATGGTTAGCCAAACCTTAGCAATTTGTTGTTCTGTTCTATCTCATTTAGTTTCATTGTTTTTATCCCTTTCTGAAACCACAGACTTTTTAAAAAGTTATTATGAATAGTTTAGTTTTGTATGATTGAGTGTCCCCTGTGACTACAAGCTTTTCATGACAAGGACTTTTTCACCCATTTTCAGGTGTCTTAGTATCAGGCAGAAGCTTGCTGCTGTCAGCTGCATATTGAACATTAAATACAAATTACCTGACATTTTCAGCAAGTAGCACTAACAACCAATACATTTTTGTTGCTGTTCATCTTTTTAAATATCTGTTTTGAAGAAAGTGTGTGGGGAACATTAAAATTACAAACATCAGGGAGGCTGCTAGAGGAAAAGCTTTGGCCCAGATTCTGGACCTAGCAAGTACCTAATAAAATATTGAGTGGGAAGCAAGAGGTCTGATAGTCAGAAATTAGTGATCTTCAGAAGAGGTGAGCTGAGTCAGCTTGTCCATTCAGCAGCAGAAGGCCACGCAAGTATTGGAAGAGGGAGGTTGCATTGTCCTTCTAACCTGGAAGTACTTCGGGTGTCTTTTCATTTTTTACTTTACTACTTGAATTTTTCTGTTCGATACTGTGCAGCAAATGCCTGCTATTAAATAGTCTGGGAAGAAATATGAACGAGAATCAAAGTTTGTTAAAACCAAATGGAAGTACATTTTATATATGCACGTCTTGTCTGTGCTACCACGATGGAGTGCCATAGGCTGAGGGAGTGAACAGTAGAGATTCACTTCTCCCAGCTCTGGAGGCTGGAGAATCCAGGGTCACGGTGCCAGGGAGTTTAGTGTCTGGTAGGGGCTGACCTGTGCTTTTGCTGTGACCCGCTATTGTTGCATCCTCTGGAACGTGTAGATGCTGTGTTCTCACTTGGGGACAGCAGCCCACCCCTTAAGCCATTTTATAGGTGCTAATCCATTCATGAGGACATAGTTCTTATAATCACCCCTAAATCCTTACCTCTAACACTTGTGTGGAGATTAGGTTTCATCCTACATTTTAAAGAGAACTCAGGCTTTTAAACCTTAGCAATACTGGAACCTTGTTTTGATTTCTCTGTAGCTGACTTAGTCCTCGTGCTAGGATGTGTCATCTGTTTCCTGGATTGGGTATGGAGGATACCTTTGAAAACTCATATTTGTAATGTGATTTTTCTGTTTCCTTTGATAGGATTTGAATTAGTAGATTTAACTTAGAGATTCAAGAACAAACTATATTTGGAATAAACTGATTTTGATGGTCAAATTGTTCATTTACTTAAAATTTAGATCTTAATAAGAGAAATTTTTTTTTAGAAATCAAAGATCTTATAATATTATAAACCTTAGACTATTATAATCCAGAAGTCCTAGAAAAAAAAATACCCTTTGTCATCTGGCTTGGGGTTTTTATCACATACAACTAAAAAGGATTCACTTTCCCTTTCCTTGCACTCCTTGCCCCCACAGGATGAGGATTTGGTGAAGTGGAAAGCACTGTTTGAGGATGTCCCTGAGCTGCTCACTGAGGCAGAGAAGAAGGAGTGGGTTGACAAATTAAGTGAGGTTGCCCTCAGCTCCGATGCATTCTTTCCCTTCAGGGATAACGTGGACAGAGCTAAAAGGGTAAGCAAGAACAGGCACAAGCAGGAATGGATTTGCGTGTCATGTAGGATGATTTCACACATTCACCTTATGATTTGTGAGTTGTGAAGTTATATATCAAAGCTGTGACAGTGTGATGTAAATCAGTAGTAGAATCATTTGGCTTCTCTATTTGATGTGGGGATAACTCAGATGTTGTTACTGTACCTTGCATTTTTTTTAAAAGACAGGTTTATTAGGTAGGGTTAATATAAAAAGTACACACTCAGAAAATAGAGTTCAGGCCCTCAATAGAAAGGGGCCTGTTTTGCCTTGTGAATGAATGAATCATTTTTGGCTTATGCTTCTTGGGAGAGGGATTTTGAATTTTACAGCTTTTTACATATGGTTGTGCTCTGAAAATCAGTGCTGATTTTTTTTTTTCCCTAGAGTGGTGTGGCCTACATTGCAGCTCCTTCTGGTTCCACTGCTGACAAGGTTGTGATCGAGGCATGCGACGAGTTAGGTATAATCTTGGCTCATACAGATCTCCGTCTCTTCCACCACTAATGTTACCACATGTAAAATTCTTGTGATTGCTTGTGTGTAGATGAACAATCATGTGTGAAATTTTAAAAATATCTTTTTAAAAAATAAAACATGACATATTAATGATTGGATCCATGGTTTTAGGTAGTTGCATTTTACTGATTGTGAAGGTATAAAATATGCTCTTAGCCTCTCTGAAACATGCCAAGGTTTCCGTGTGAGAAACCATGCATGCCTGTCCCTCATGGAACTCCACTGCCCCTACCACACTCCTGTGTAAAACCCAGAAACCTGCACTTAGGCTGGAAAAACTGGACAGCCAGAAAAAATGCATTGTATGAGCGTTAGGCTCCACAAGATTAGTTTCCTCATAAGCTTTCCTCTCAGGCAGGCTGTCCTTTCAAAGTATTTCTAAGAAGCTCAGTTGTCTGCTAACAACAGCAGATTATCCTTTGGGAACAGAAACGTTGGTGGATTAGCAAGTCATGTTGACCCCTCTGTGGATAATGCTAATGCCTACTTTCTTCACTGTTAGTAAAAAAGAAGTTCAGCCAGAGATCATGGAGCTGCATAAATAAACATAATCAGAACTTGGGGTGCAGTTCCTTGATAAGACTTACGCTTACCACCATGAGGCCCTGTCCCTGCCACTAAAAATCCCACCTAAGAACCAAAAGAAAGTCTTCTCTGTGGATGCAGTGTCTACCCCAAAGCCCTTTTGATGAATTGAGCGCAGTGCCTCAGGAAGTTGGAGCAGTGCATCCTTGTGCCCTGCGTGTGTGATCCCAACAGTGCACCTGGATCTTACCTCTAGTCAGCTTGAGCATTTTGCCATTGTTTACCTCATAGATGAGTCCTGTCCTCTTTCTGTTTTCAGTACAGTCCCTCCTGAATAAAAACTTGTGAATTTTAAGTTCATCTGTGTAAGTCATTTATATGTTGACTAATCTCCCAGCCCTTAATTAGGATCCTTCCTATTGAAACAAAGCTGATATGTATGATCAATAAAGACCAGCAGAATCTGTGACCTTGAGGTGAGGTCATAAAACACTGTGATCTCCGCCTCAGTTTCTCATATCGCTTGCTGCCCTGAGGTAAGCCAGGGCAGTGCTATGAGAGGTAAGCAGCTCGTCCCACTTTGGCTCCCACCACCACATCTGCAGCAGAACTACCCAATGAAGATTCAGTTCCTGGCCCTTGCAGACATCATAATGTAAGCCACAGTGTGTGTATGTGGGGGGGGGGGGGAGTAATTTGCAGTGTGGCAGTGTCTTAGCTATTTTTCTCTTTATTATGGAGAAAAAATACTCAGTGTCCAAAGTTGAGAGAGGAAAGTTTATTTAACTCAATTTTTAGAGGTTTCAGTCTAATCAGATGGTTGCAAGGCAGGGTAGCACATGGCAGAGGGCAACAGTTCATGGTAGAAGAAGACAGCAAAACAGCAAAGACCAAGGGGGAAGTAAGACTGTTTTGTCCAGACTGCTGGTGTTAGTGTCGTGCCAGTCTAAGCAGTCCAGCTATCACATACCCTTTATCCCAGCACCCTTCATTCCCAGCATTGCACTTTGTTCAAATCAGTCACAAGTTTTCAGCCAGCTCCAGAAACCTCAGTGACCACATGAGGCTCTAGGGGAACATCTAGACACAAGCCATAGCATGGCAGTAAGTGGCTAACACAGAGCTGGGTTCACAAACTGTTAAATGTGCTCTCTGATTCATCCAAGTTTCTGATACTCTAGCCTGACTGAAGGTTAGCATTGAAGGTATAATTTTATACTGCATAATCAAGCCATGCTTTAGCAGCTGAATCTTCCCACTACTGCCATTTCAAGTCTTTAAAAATCAGTGTACTATGCTTTCACACCTGGGAGGCTGTGGTGAAATTTCAGCTTCAAACAGCCTTTTATTCAACACTGGAAAATAGGGATATGGATGGATTGATTTCTTAATTGTATGTGCTAGTTATAATTGAGGTGTTTGGAATACCATTCTTAGTATTTGTATAAACTAAGGTAATAAAAAAATGGCTTGGGTTGGGAGATAGCACAGCAGTGTAAGTATTTGCCTGGCAAGTGCAAGGGCCTGGGTTTGATACCCAGTACTGGCGCCAGAACCCCAGGTGCATGATGCCAGCCACAGAAATGGTGTGGTGGTGCACGCTTGTTAGACCCAGTGCTGGTGTGGCTGAGGCATTAGGGTCACTACGAGTTGAAGTTGTGTGGTGAGACCCTGTTATCAAATAAATAAGTAAATAAAAATTGCTCAAAGAAGATTATAATGTAGAGTCCCCAGTGTAGAGTGGTTGACCTCATAATGGTGCAAAAATGATACACATTCAGTAGAAACCATGCTTTACATTTTCTTTTCTCAGCCTAGTAACATGTATGTGGCACAGCAGTGCAGACTGGGCAGGAACAGCATGCTGGAGCTCCCAGTCACACGCTGTGAGTATGAACAGTCCGTACTCGGCAGTGCTTGTGCTGGTAGGCGATGTGCAGTACCTATGTATCTAGGTGCATCTTACGTACGGTACGATCCTTCCATTAAGACACTAAGGTAGAGCGCCTATGCAGGTGGCTTTCAATTTCACTAATTCCTACATTGTATATATTATGCTGTTTGTCCCCTCCATGGAGCCTGCATTTCAGTACTTGTGTTTTTACATCTAATGTTTCCAATCTGTTGGAATCTGGAATCCAGTGTGCCATTTAAAAATCTCTCCAAAGAGATTCAGGTGTGAGCCCTGCCCCCACCCTGCCCTGCCTAGTCCTGGCTGATAGAGCTGGAGCAGGACAAACCAGAAGGTTTGTCCTCAGCCCTAAGGAATTGAGAACAGATTTGAATGGAGCAGCCAGCAACAAAACCATCAGGGGTCCGATCCACAAAACAAGCCCTCAGGCAGCAGACCCTTCCTAGAGTTGTGCTGATACTGTCCCACCAGGCAGGCCAAGCCCCAACCCCTCGCATAGCCACTGAAAACAGTGCTAGCTCTTTCCCAGGGTGCCTTGTGTTTTGTTCCATGACTTGCTGTTTCCTTGTATGAACTCAGGTTGAGCATGGCTGAAGGGGCCAGCATTTTTGAGTATCTAAAAACCGGGACCCATAAACAGTCTAATACAGTCAAAACGTCCAGTCCCTCAAGCGCAGAGTTTCGGTGATGTTGAAGTAAAAAGCATAGCAATATTGAATCCATTATTTCATTGATACCAAAGGGCAAAAGATACCTAAGGCAACAGGTGAATAAAGAAGGTATTTACACTGGGAAGCATCTGGAGCTGAGGGAAGAAAGAACCCCCATGGTCCTTTGTGTGCACCCTCCATTGGAGGCATCCTTATCCCTGTCCTGTTGCCTGGTCCTTTACCCTGTTTTGTACCTGGTCACTTTTAGAAAGGACCTCACAGCACAACCCTTCTCAGAGCACAAAATCCTGCAGATCTTTATACTTCCACCACCTTTCATTCTTAGATACTCTTTAAACCTTATTTTTGCAGACTAGGACTAGGTACAAGTTTATTGGGGGTTTTTTGGTTGGTTTTGTTTTGTTTTGTTTTGTTTTGTTTTGTTTTGTTTTGTACTGGGGATCAAATTTAGGACCTTACACCTGCCAGGCAGGTGCTTATGCCACTGACCTATCTCCCCAGCCCACAAGTTTATTTTAAATAGTAATACATTTTATGAAAAATCTGTTTGAAGAATAACTTTTCAGTACTAGGGACTGAACCCAGGCCCTTCATACTGAGCCATACTCCAACCCAGCAGTGGAGACCCCTGTGGTACATATGCTAAAGCAGGCTCTTGATGTCATTGAAGGGTCTGTTCGCCATCCCTGCCCTATCCCTTGTTTGTACAGGATCTTACGTCATTGAGTTGCCCGGACTGGGTTCAAACTTGCAGTCCTCCTGTGTCAGCCTTCTACAGTGCTAGGGTTACATGTGTACGCCACTACACCTCACTAAAGAATAATTTTTAAACACTGAGTTGCAACAACACCCAGGATTTGCAGGCATATTTATGTCCACCAGCACTGATCAGGATCATTCTCAGAATATCGGGACCCAAGTTCTGGTGGTCTTGGGCTTATATGGGAAGAATGGCTTGTCAGTTGGGTATTGGTTCATACAGTTTGTGTTGTGACCAGCTCTCATCACAATGACCAGGCATTTCTTTTTTTTTTTTTTTTTTGCAGAACCAGGGAATGAACTCAGGCCCTTGCGCTTGCCAGGCAAGCTTATTCTGCTGAGCTATCTCACCAGCCCCTGACCAGGTATTTCTAAGAGAAGTAATTGAAATAGAAATGTGAGGGTCAGGGAAATAGCTCAGTAGAGTAAATGCTTGCCTGGCAAGTGTAGGGTCCTGAGTTCAATCCCTGGTACCACAAAAAAAAAGAAAAAGAAAAATAAATAGAATTGTGCCAACAACCCCTACATTCCTGTTCTTAATCATAGTCATCTTCCCCTCCAGAAAGGCAGGCATTTCTATGTGACCTGCAATCTCTGGGGTTTGCTCTTCACATCAGACAGATAGGAATTCACTCCTAAGGAGGCTGAATAGCTCCTAGGTAAAAGCCCATTCCCTGGAACAAGGCTTTGAGGCTCTAGGACCATCTGTGCTACCCACAAGTTATGTGACCTGGCATGATTAACTTGGCCTTTCTCACACTTTCTACTTGGAGGAGTAACAGCATTCACCTCTGAAAAGTGAAGGAGAGCCCTCAAGAGTACCACCTGGAACATGACAGGTGCTCTTTGGGGGAAATGCTAGCAATTTTGTTTTTTTCGGAGAGGTACTGGGAGTGGAACCTAGGACCTTATGCTTGTAGGCAGGTGCTTAGGCCACTGGGCTATCTCCCCAGCCCCAGCTGGTTATTTTCGTACTGCTTCTGTTTAACAGAGAAGTAGGGTGAGATAATATATATAGACTAAATATATTTATGCATACTTTGATCTCAGTTTACAAAATGTTAGCTGAAACAGTTCTGAATTCCTTCAATTTGTTTCACCCCATCTCACAACAAACAAAAATATTAGATATTTTCTGTAACTAAAATGGCATCCTTTACTTCAATCAAAATAAAAGACAGCATTTTAATCATTTTAAATTGTACAATTCAGTGGTTTAAAGAATATTTACAATGCTATATATTTATCTCCCTAACATTTTCATCACCCTAAAAGTGAACTTTATTCCCATTACATATCCCCAGCCCTCATGCCCTAGGCTACGCCTTAGCTATTTTCTGTTTCTGTGCATTTGCCATTTCACATAAATGGGATCATATATGATTCTTCATTGTTGGCTTCTTTCAGCATAATATTTTGAAGGTTTGAGTTACAGAACATGTAACTATCATCTATATATATATATATATATATATCATATTTTATTTAGTGATCCATCAGCTGACAGAATGTGGGTTCTACTTTTTGACTATCATGAATAATGCCACTGCGAATATGTATGTACAAGTTAATGTGAACATGTGTTTTCTTTCTTTGATATGTCCCTCAGAGTGAAGTTACACTACCGTAGGATAATTACATTTAACTTTTTGAGGAGTCACCAGACTGTTTTCCATAGTGGCTACACTGCTGTATTTCTGCCAGCAATGTAGGAGGTACCAGTTTTTGGGGGGGAGTGGGTTTCCACACAAGAGCTATTTAGAGAGAAATCTGACTCCTCAGATTGTTAAAACCTATATGTCTCTAAAGAGTAAGTAAAAAGGAGTTCAAGGAAATATAAAACATGGTTTAGTATCTCCTGGCTGACTCTGCTGAGGAATGTTACAAAAGGAATTTCCCATTTGAGGCTCTTAGCGGAAGCACCATTCCTCTTGCTTTTATTGCGCACAGGATTTTGTTCATTTGCAATTTGTGTGGATTTTTGTTTGCAACTCAAATAGAATCTTAATGAGGATATGAAATGGGACAACGTGGTAATGAAATCAACTCTCCTTTCAGTCAGAAGTGCCACAGACTTGAACTTTCCTAGTTTGTGTGAGGTCATATTTGTGTGTGTGTGTGCTGCTGCTGCTGCTTTTGCCTGCCTTCTGGTAATTTTCAAATGTCCCCAAACATGAGAAATCCCAGCAGTGGCCTTTTTTTTTTTTTTCAGTATTGAATTGTATCCTGTGAAAATGAGATTTTTTAAATTGTAGCCTGCCACTTTCCCCACCACAGTAATGGGAACTTACTGAATAGTGGGCAATTTCAGCACTTAAATGTGCTGATGTGCTGTTTCTTAATCACTTTAATGAGTTTCATACAACTAGAAATGGAATAGAATTTTCAATGGAAATATAATTAAATAGGAAAAGTCATTTCCTATACTTGTAATTTCTACCTGATCATTTCT
The DNA here is from genome assembly GCA_004027165.1 of Ctenomys sociabilis. Taxonomy (NCBI): domain Eukaryota; kingdom Metazoa; phylum Chordata; class Mammalia; order Rodentia; family Ctenomyidae; genus Ctenomys; species Ctenomys sociabilis. The sequence continues at coordinate 18,188 of PVKA01017191.1, forward strand.
TTATTCACCTCCCTAGAAATTGTGTCCTATGGGCTTTTTTTTTTTTTTTTGGTTTTTTTGAGACAGGGTCTCACTGTGCAGTTCAGGCTGGCCTTAAGCTCACTTTGTAGCTCAGGCTGGTCTCGAACTCACAACAATCCTCATGCCTCAGCCTCCCTAGTGCTGGGATTACAGGCCTGCGCCACCACGCCCGGCTACCTATGGGCTTATAGTGATATTATTATAGACTAATTTACATAATTCATTTAGGTCATTAGAGCTGAAAACAGTATAAATATACAATAAATTTCATTACAAATCATGTACAGCAAGCACAGCTAAAACTTTAAAACTTATTTTTCTTTTTGAAGACATAATATTTACTAGCATTAGCTTATTTTTCTTAAAAATTGTCTTTTTTTATTGTCTAAATCCTGATTGGTTGTTTAATTATACCTTTCTGGTCTAGCTTTGTTTAAGACGGTTCTACAGGAAAGCAGCGATGTGGGCCAGTGAAAGCTGAGAAAGATTTCTGGAAATACTGGGTTTTCACGGAGAATGATTTTGCCAAGAAACAAATGTTTGCCTTTCTCACCTTGTGATCCCCAAACAGAAAAGGCCATTTAAATTTACTTAATTTCTTCTGAGCTTATTTTGAAAATTTAAACATGCTGCTTATGAGATTCACTAGACATTATAGAAAGTTATATTTTCTTTTTAAAACAAAATTTAACTGTCACTTGTGGTTTTTATATTTGCTTATAAAAGTACTCAGAGGGGCATGCTATCCTTTTAATACAGTCCAAATGGGCTAAAACTGCATTTTAGCAAGTATTTTTAGTTCCATTTCTTAGCAGATGATCTAAGGCATAAGCAGAGTCATTCAATCCCATGCCACTCTTCCTTTATGGTTTTTAGATATGAAGATCTTTTCACTACCCTAGGCTAAAGAACCAGCTTTCTTCTGGGCGTGTTCTTCCACAGGGCTTCCCGCTGCACAGTGCAGATTATGGTAGAGTCCGATTCTCTTCTGTGAGCACTGGTGACCTATGTGTGGCTGACGATGGAATATGACCCTGATCCATACCTTCTGTAATATGAAACCAATGCAGAACACCTAGCTTACTAACTACTGAACTGGTAAAATCAGTGATGGTAAAATCCAGGGTCTAGGTCTGTATTCTGCTAAGCAAAACTCATCTGAACTGTATTCTCTTGAAAATTAGACTACAAAAACCTCCTTCATGTAAGATGCCAATTGTTAAGGCAAATTTAGAAACTATAAATCATTTCTTTTTGTTTTTTCTTCTTTTCTTTTGGCAGAAGCGGTGATTGAACTCGGGCCCTTGTGCTTGCTAGGTGAGCACTTATTCTAGAGCCATCTCCCAGCTGTTAATCATTTCCCATGCATTGTTTTTTTGTTTGTTTTGGGGTATTTTTTAGAGAAGGGTCTACAGGGTGTTCAGGGCCCCACTACTAGATTGGACTTATGATCTGCCAGTTTACAGCCTGCCAAGAGCTGGGATTACAGGCATGCACCACTATGCCCAATCTCAATTGCAGTCTCAGCAGGCCCCTGGGACAGGGGCAGGGGTGGATCTGGCATGGCAGGCCCTGGGATTGAACCCCTGGCCCCAGTGCCTGCTTTCAAGCACTTTATAATCTTCTGAGCGATTTGGTTGCCTCTCAAATGCATTGTTTTAAAACAAATTAACCATGAAGAAGTCTTTCTGCATTTATATTTTTTGCCAGATTTATTGATATACACTGAGTATTTCTATATAAAAGTACAGACTCTTACTAAATGTTAATCAACTATTTCTTGTGTTGCTGTGTACTACTATAATATTTTTTCTTTTTTTTGAGACAGGGTCTTGCTCTGTAGTTAAGACTATCCCTAAAATCATTATATATCCCATGCTGGCCTCAAACACCCAGCAATCATCCTGCCTCAGCCTCCCGAATGCTAAGATTGTTAAGTGTACGAAAATATTTTCTTTTTTTTTTGGTGCTGAGAATCAAAATCAGGACCTCATGATTGCCAGTCAGGTGCTGTGCCACTGAGCTATATCCTTCACCCTGACAATATTTTAATGGGCTTTTTAAAATTTGTTTTTGGAATGATGACAGGAAGCAAACTCAGGGCCTCAAGCTGATCTAAGTGCTATACCACTGAGCTACATTTCTACCATGAGTGTCAGACTAGTCCCATTATTTTGTTTCCCTAATGTGAAATTGAAAATAAATGATCTTTGTAGTGTAGGAGTGACTCAACTGTTCAATCAGGAGTTTATCAAGTCATGATGAAAGTTTCAGTTGACCAGAATTCAGACAGGTTAGACTGAAGTTATTGTACAAGAGCACCTTAAGACAAAACAGCCCCATACTGTACAATCTAAGGAGTTTTAACAGACCAGCCCTCCTTTTCTTTTCCTTGCAAGGAATCTACTTCAGTAGATTCTCATTGATTGACTTTCAATCAATGAGAACAGGAAAGAGGAAAGGAAGAATTATAATGATTAGAAGAGGGCAACTGAAGGTTGCTTCAATTATACTTCGAAAGCACTTCTAATAAATATTTTAGTCCACTGAAATCTATTAAGGCAGAAAACATAAAGCTATCTCCACCACCCAAGAGATGAAATAACAAAAATGAATTTGTTTTTGTAGCAACAGGCAGAAAATCTTGTACAGAAACCACCCAAGAATTATCCTGGCACATCACAGATTTTTCAGATGTTGGCTGAATAGAAAAGGAACATTCATGAGGATTATTCTTTCCTCCCCAAAGACCTTATATAAATAGAATGACCTTCATGTTGTGGGTTGTAAATCTTTTATTAAAACAGTTGTCTTTCCACAGTAGTAAAGCTTTGGCAAATACAGTATAAAAAATAATTACCAACCATCATTACCAAATTCTTCTTATCAACTGCATACTAAGTGTCTTCAATACAATTTTTTCTATATAAAAATACTGGGAAAAATTGATAAATAACAGGTAAGAGAAAGATATTTCTAAGCAATCATCAGAACCATTTGAAACAAGTGAGAACTGTGGCTTTTATGAGTAACCAGGCCATGATGTTCCTGTAGTACTGCAGGCCAGACAGTTAATGTGAAAGCAAACGTGTCTGGGTAACTTTCACCCTATTTAAAATTTTGGTAATATTCAACATTTGGCATCTTGGTTGGCACATACGCTTCCCTATTGATCCCAAAGCAAATCACACTGAGAATCATTTCATTTAAAATACTGAGCGGTACTGAATATTCTGAAGCAGAGGAGGCAACATCCTGCCCTCATTGATGAGAAACATCTCAAAACACTCCCGGGTAATGTTTGGAAAAGCTGTGAGGTGAGCTGAAGCTGGAAGAACTCCCGAGCAAAAGGGTAGAAAGAAGATGGGATATGCTAAAATCACTCCAGTTGAGATGGACCTTGGCAGAGAGATGTGCTTGGTTCTTTGGGTGCAGATATTACTCTCTGGAATCTTCTCTGTCAGCCTGGACATCTAGCGGCATAAAGCACTCGATCGGGCAGTTAACGTTCTGTTGCAATAGAAGAAAAACATTAGTGGCCAGTGTGCTCAAGTGTGTAGAAAAACATGGAGAGGGGAGACTTTTACGACAACTGTTTCGAGAAAGAATAACTGTCTCTGACTAAAACACCTAGCAGTATACTGAGGGACAGAAGATGTCCAAGAGCTTAATGATGTTCTAGGACATAGTATTCCTTGTAGGTCCTTTACAAGACTTAAAAACTAATCACTTGGTTTATTTAGAGGAAAGTGTGCAAGTGTGTGGTCTGCTCTGCCCCTGCTTGTGTTTAGGGAGATGTAGGGTGCAAGTGCACTTACAGCATTTGTTCTCTGATGGTATCTCTGTGTGTACTGATTGTATGAGTGGCCAGTGGAGCCTTCAGAACCAGGTTCAGCCCCAGGTCTGCGGCAGTTGTCACAGCGCCAGCCCTGAGAAGAGATAGGAAGTCAAAAGAGGTTTGTGATAAATTGATAGCATGATGATGTAGTGCCTGAGGTGGAGAAGAATTCCAGCTCTTATGCATTGGCAAAATAGAAGTGGTTAATCATCAAGGATAAATAACAGGTAAGAGAAAGATATGGTGATGATCTTACACATTTATAACCTTCGGAATGCCTTTTGGCTTCTTACCACATCTTACTCTCTCTACTGAGGCTTTTTCTTTCTCTTGAAATGTTCTTTCTTTCAGTCCAAACCCTCTTACGCAGAGGCTCATTCTAGTCCCAAGATTTCTGTCCTAGATGATGGAGGTGATTTTCCTAGAATCCTGGAGCATTAGGGATTTTGGGTCCCTTGAACAAACACCCTCACCATTTACAGACTGAGAGAGGAGTGACCTGCTTGGAGTGAAGAAGAGTCACACAGAGGACTCTGGGTAGGGCTGGGGCTGCCACCCTGAGGTTGGGGTGACTCTGCCCATGCGCCACCCATTGCATCCCATGGGACTCATTTCCTAACCTCCCCAGGGAGTAACACAGGCTTGCACTGGACAAGGGGTGAGATGAGAGGAGCTATGGGAACAGACTACGACATCTGTTTCAGCCAGAATGAGGAAGCAGATTTTTCCATTACTCTTAAACTGCCAGAGGGGCAACTGAACCTGAAGGAGGAGACTCAAGTCCCCCTTGGCAGGAACCTCAGGGAAAAGGAAGCCAATGCAAGGGAAGGTGACAGACACCAGACCCCTGTTACAACAGCTCCAGAGAGCTGGCAGAATGGGGACTTTAAAATTATGTGAGCTGTTGTAGGCTGGCATAACTTGAATGGGATTTTTCTTTTAAATCCAAAAGAGCCCTAAATAATAGTCACTTTCTTATACTAGCATTTCAATGTTTCAGACATATTTCTCCACATAGGAGCCTGTTTGCCATAATACCTAACACAACATGGGTAAATACCTACTTACCAAATCAATGAGTGTTCCTTTCGTAGAAAAATGTAATGGTTCTCACTCCTGTCTTAAGTGTTTCATTTAGCACTTTAACAACTGAGTAGATGTCACACATGAAAATTTTGTGTGCATAAATAAAAGGAAGATGTTGAAGTGTGGCAAAAACCTACCTCCCAACAGATCTACTCTACCCCTACCACACATTTTTATACCAAGGGGACTAAATTCTATGATCCGTTTTCATGGTGGGCGGGGAGCATATTTGTCATGTACTGGAATTTGGGAGCTACTGGAAAGGGCATAGCTTCACTGAAAAACTAAATTGTCACAATCTATTGTTTGAGTTATAAGCCTCAGGTCTTTCTGAATTATGATACAAAACAGGCACAGCATTTTTTGTTCAACTGAAGGTTACATACTAGAAATGGCTGAGGAGTATTGTCTTAAATCACCAACTTCTAGGGCCTTCCATAAATGACCCTTCTCTTCCTTCTGACTGATTTTTTTTACCAAGAGACACTGGAAAGACTGGCTCGTGGGAGCACTTCTGGGCCAGCTCCTTCTTAACTTAAGGAGTATGTTCAACATCTATTTGCTTTATTACTTCCTCAATCAAATCTTAGACACCCTAGACCCCAGCCTACCTACATTTCTCTTTTCTATAAGGCCTTCCTTGCTGATTCCAGACTATTTGGAATCATATGTCAGTATCACTCAAAATCTTGACTCAATTAGCTTGACTTTGCTATGTGCACTAATTTAATGTCCTTGACTGTATCATTGTTTTGGTGTGTGTATTTTTAGGGGAAAGTCTACAGGGTATTCAGGGTCTCACTACTAGATCAGACTTGTATTGATCTGCCTATTTACAGCTTTCCAACAGCTGGGATTATAGGTGCATGCCACCACACAGTCTTAATTGCAGTCTCAGTGGGCCCCAAAGGCGAGGCCAGCATGGAAGTCAGGGGCTCAAACCCCCATCCTTGTGCCTGTTGGCAGATGCTTTAATTTGCTGAGCTGTTTGGCTGGCCCTAAAGTTGAAAAGGATTTTTGGCTGGCTCAGGCTTCCTTAAGGGTGGGTCTGGTAAGACATGTGGAGCTGGGGACTGAACAGCAGTCTGCTGAACCTGACTACATTTGCATAAGCTGGTGCTTAAACAACTGAGCTGACTGGCAGGCCCCCTTGACTATACCATTAAGAGCCAGGGCTACTTCTCATTCCCTCTGCCTTTCCTGTATGATTCACCCTGTGAAAAAGCTGTATAGCAAGGATCCAATTTTGGATTGAGAGAGGTCAGTGAATTTCCTTAGACCCAAGGTATTACTGAACATAGTTGACAGGAGGGCCACAAGGTATGGAGCTCGAGGCTTAGTGCTATGCAGCATTTCACACTTCAAGTGGTGAAAAATAGAACAGCCTGCATACAGAAGGCATGGGGAGGGGAACAACTTCACAGACTCTTTGTAAGAGGCACTGCTCTACCTATTCACACAGTGTGCTCATACATGCTGGAGCCTCCCCTGTGTCCTATCAAAACTGCTGGGAGTCTTGCACTTACCCTCTTGCCTCCAAAGCAACTGCAAGAGCAGATGGCACCAAGGTATTCCTTCTGCCACTGTTCTCCTACATGGTATGTCTTCCCATCATCATAACACATTGCCTCGTCTAGACATAGAAGTGAAGCATGTGTGAGACCGAGATCAACAATGCACATTTGACTCTATACAAGGGTGGCTTCCTCTTTTGTGCAAAGTGTGAGCTTTGGGGGATGATGATACAAAAAGTTCCATCAATTATCATAAGCAAGCTCCTGATACATAGATTTTAGGCTGGCATTTCTTTCTTTCTTTCTTTCTTTCTTTTTTCTTTCTTTCTTTCTTTCTTTCTTTTTTTTTTTTTGGTCTTTTTGAGACAGGGTCTCACTATGCACTTCAGGCTGGCCTTAAGCTCACTTTGTATCTCAGGCTGGTCTCGAACTCAGAACAATCCTCTTGCCTCAACCTCCCGAGTGCTGGGATTACAGGCATGTGCCACCACGCCCAGCTTAGGCTGGCATTTCTAAAAATTAGATAACGTGGCTTTAGTGGAAAGATGGAAATCACATCTTAGAAGCTGAACTTACAGACCAATAGAGCTTTCTTGTAACAATTCCCTGCATATAATAGTCAGAATACTTAGGTTAGAAAAGTGCTAAAGTTCCTTTAAGTGACTTTAAGTCATGACTCATTTTTGAAGCTTGTCTCTGCTTTTCCAAACCAAAAGATTAACAAACCCACTGCTGAGTCCTCAAGGAGGCCTCAAGTCTCCAATCAATCCTGTTAATGAGAGCTACAGCACCCTAATGACTTAACAAAGCACTTAGTAAGGCACTAAAATGATCTGCAATGACGTACGAGGATCACACTTGAATTCTCCCTTTCCATTCCCGAGACACGTGCAGCTCATCATCTGCCCGTTTTCTCCCTGGCGATCCCACTTCTCTCCAATCTTGTAATTCACACCGTTGTCATGGCACCATTCTGGAGGGAGGGCAAAGCACAGGTAGAGCTGTCAGTGTCTGCACTTGTAGGACACTGAGCTGTGTCAGAGAATTTAAAAAATTTCCCTATCTGGAAGCAGTGGCAAGTCAAAGATGACCTTCAGCTATGATATTGGTTGGATTTAAACATAGTGTCTCTACTATTTAATATCTTCTCAGCTGTCTTATTTTGCCACACTATGATGAATGTGATCATTGTGTATATCTAAAAACTACCAATAAAATCCAGTTTTAAAAAAGATTTATTTTGCCACAATTGTGTCATAGGACTTGTCAATGGCTTTCATTTGAATGCTTATTTTATTGAGTTTCACAGTTGTCAAAAACTAAAGCAGGATTGAAGGAATCTTTTAAGAATAAAAACATTGCTTTTGAGTTTGATGAGACCCTAGGAAAAAAATAGTTCAGTAAACTCTCAAACAGATCATCCGACCCTACCTGCCACCACTTGTTTCACATAAATGAAAAGGGAATAAACTCAGGTAACAAAACAAAAATAAAATGATAAATCAATTGTTAATGTTCCTATAAACAGAAGACTGGCTGAAAAACATCTAAAAGTTCCAAGTAGTATGCCTTTATTGTACATAAAACTTTTTGATTGCTAAGATTTATGCTAAACAGAATATTTTTTGTATAACAAAGCATTTCTTCCATTTTATCAATAATTGAGCCTTCCTTATACTGTAAGAAAGCATGTTAGACAATGACGACATCTAAGCAAACAATCTGTATACCAAACCAAATACATACGTGAACTTACTGTTCTGATTCTTCTAGTTACCTAAGTACTCACACACATAAAAAAAAATCCAAACTTGAAAGTAGGCCCTTTTCCTAACCCAACATTATATATGACCTCTCTTGTGCTCTGCATTTCCATCCACAGATGGCTAAGGACAGAAGTCTACATTCAAAGATATCAGTTGGATTTTTCAAGTAAAATACTTCGAGAAAAACTTTTAAATTCTGTGCTATATTTCACTTCCAAAGAATATGATTGCTGGGCTGGTGAGATAGCTCTGCAGACTAAACACCTGCTTAGGCAAGTGCAGGGGCCACGATTTGATCCCCGATAGTGCGTGCCATGCGGGCCCTGCTCCTGTGCAGGCTGAGCTGGCCAGAGTCCTAGTGTGGTGTCGCACATCTGTCATCCCAGCTCTGGGGAGTCTGAAGACAGGACCACTACGAGTCCAAGCTGGGTAGTGACACCTGTACCACATAAAAATTTAAAAAATAATAATAAATAAATAAAAACCCAAAGAATATGATTTCTATAAATGTCATAGGAGGCTTATTTATAAGGCACAGTAGTTAATATCTATAATAATGAGCCAGTTGTCAATAATTTTATTTCTAGTATACAGAGAATAAATGAAAGCTTACAAATTCTGTTACTAAATTTAAAAACATAATTTATAATTCCTAGAATCATTTTAGTTAGAAATATTTGAAAAATTAAAATGCCTTTACAATTTCAAAATGAAATATTTTTAAAGTGAAGTTAATTGTTAATTATCATTAAGCGGATTACTTGTGTACTTTCCTTTCTATAACTAATAATGTACATGCTATCTAGGTTGTGTATGTGTGTGCATCTGTGTGATGTATGCATTTATGATGTGTGTGATTTGTATGTGCATACCACATAGGACTATGTGTACTATGTGATGTAGGTTTGATTTGTATTGAAAGAAGGTAAGTGCAAACGTTCACCTTTGACCTCGCTCAACATTAAAGATTAAATGACCTGAGATTTTTCTCTGTTTGACACTCTTAATTAAGCCTGGTTCCAGTGAGTTTGACTTTATTGATTAGACTCTGTAAAAAAGAAATTTAAAAAGTCATAACCATTGCAAACTTGTTTTTAATTAATAGTTGTAGTTGCACACTTGAAATGAAGCAGTATTCAACAAGTAAAATTTCCCATCATTTTTCTATGATGCAAAATATTACTTTGAACCAAACAGTAGTGTTTTGTTTGCTGCATATTTGGAAGCACCTGTGCCAACCAAACATGCCCCGTTGGTCCATTAGCGCAAATGCATGGAGCTGGAATAGGAGGAGGAACAGGTGGATGAACAAAGCAAGCTACTCACTAGATGAATCGCATCGGAAATGACCACTGCCAAAGCCTAAGCACTGGCATGTGAGCTTAAAGCCAGATTCAGATAATCGCTCCCACTCCTCTCCAATGGCATAGTGGGAAACTGTGTAGGGGTCAAAGCAGGAGTCATCTGCAGGTTGGTTCAGACCTTCATTGACTATGAGGAAAAAGGGGGAAAAAAAAAAAAGACATTGTATTGGTGGTTTTAGACCATAAGAAGGAAGCAAAAGTGTTTTACATAGTGCCTTAATGTAATTCCAAAATTCTAGAAGGGCCAAACTGCACTGATCCGCTGTCAGTGCACCAGTCATTCTAAAAAACAATGCTTAGAGGCATTCACACTTGAAAAGAGCCCATCTTTCATTTTTTGTCTCTGATCAGTTCTAATAAATCTACTTTATAGAGATGATGTTACAGGTCTTAGGGCAGTTTACAGTAGTTGAGAAGGTGGGTACCTGTCCATCAGGTATCAGAGTGACCTTGAACTTGTTGCTTAGCATTTTTAGCTCTACCTCCAAGAGCTCTTGCAAAGACTACAAGAAGCCGTGGACTCAGTGCTTGCTGTCTGTCAGATATAGAAGCATTCACTAAACAAAGAGTTATGATTGGATGTTGTCTTTTGCTTACAATATCAAAGTGTTAGCATTTTATATACCATTATGTTACAGCCACTTTTATTATTGCATTTTTTAGCATAATCATCTAGAAACCCTCCACTTTGCACACTGCTGTTATACTAGTAAGATGACTTCATTTTATTTATTTATTTTTTATATTTTTTAGGGAAGGGTCTGCAGGGTGTTCAGGGTCTCACTACTAACACTGGACTCATAGTGATTCTCCTGTTTACAGAGGACTACTTCATTTATCAATAAAATGATCTGTTCCAAATAAGAAGTGACAAGATATATATGACTTAATAAATTATGGAAATTGTAGCTTAGCATGCTACCTAAGATCTTACTTCTTTATGTTTTGGGGGAAAAAACAACCCAATACTTTATTTTATTTTATTTTATTTTATTTTTTTTTTTTTTTGAGACAGGGTCTCACTATGTAGTTCAGGCTGGCCTTAAGCTCACTTTGTAGCTCAGGCTGGTCTCGAACTCACAACAATCCTCCTGCCTCAGCCTCCCGAGTGCTGGGATTACAGGCATGCGCCACCACGCCCGGCTACTTTATTTTAAAGTAATCTGTAAAAATAAAGTATTCCTCAAGGTACTCTCCAAAATTTAAGTAAGATAAATAATTGACTTTAAATTCCATAGAGTATGTTTTTTATAGTGTGAAGTTCAAAGATCAAGTGCAATAGGAATTTTAAATGCCTAATATTTCAAAAGGCATGACTGTGGAAGAAAACAGTACTTTAGAAACTAAAAAGTCTGAAATGTTTCAAAGCTAAGAGAACATGGCTGGAATGAAGAGAGTATTATTACTGGGAATAAAGAGTTGCAAAGAAAATGAAAAGAGCTTAAACTGTTAAATGGGGAGCTGCTATTCTAAAAATAGCCCAGAGTTAAAATTCTGCCATAATAAAACTTATGGAGGTGGTGTCTTTAAAAAAAAACTGATGCAGAAATGTACAAAAACCTTTATGCTCTCAAAAATTCTTTTCACATGGCATTTCACTAGTAAAGTCATGAAAGGCAAAATATAATAAAGTATTACTGTGAATATGTAATACAACAAACAAAATAATCTTGCCTCTGGCTTGCCAAATATTCAACTGCCTAATTCATAGGAATCTACTCATAGAAAATAGCAATTTTCTATCAGATGAAGAAGGAAACTGAAATTAAGTAACTGGTTCTAGAAAAAAAATATGTCACTTGAGACAGACAGAATTTATTACTTGCTGCTGATAAGGAGTACAAAGCCCTCAAGTTAGAAGAACTGGAACTCAGAATTTTGATTTCCTGCTTTCTCATGTTGCTAGGTGAACCTTCACGTACTGCACATTGAAAAGCCATGTGTCACACCTCTGCCCAAAAGAGCTTTCTGTGTGCTTTAAAGAACATTCCATGTCATTTAACTTCTATTAAGATTTCAACCTATACAATCAAAAAAAAAAAAAAAACTTTTTAAAATAAGAGAGTTCTTGTCTGGGGAGATAGCTGAGTGACATAAGCATCTTCCTTACAAGTGCAAGGTCCCAAGTTTGATATCTGGTACCACAAAGAAAAAAAATAAAAAATAAAATAAGAGAGCTGTTTTGCTACACACAGGCCATGTTGCTAGTATATTATATCAGGAACAAAAACCAGTTGTCCCTAATGTCTGCAGAGAAGGACTTTGCTTTACAAGTGACCAGCTTCAGTATGACTCAAGACCACTAGAACATGGGGAGATGGAGAAGTGTGGGAGATGACATGGAAATCACTCTCTTCCATCAACCCATATAAGTACTCACTACAGCAAGGTCCAGAGTGTTGAACTGAGCTATGTTTCAAGTTCCTTCCAAGCCTGACATCTTATACCTATCTGACAGCCTGTCACTGATGCATGACTGTGTGTATGGGTGGGTGGGAGGGTTGACAAAGACATTAAGATGCAATCAGAGAAAATCACTGCATATTAAGTTGTTCATTTACTCCGGGCTGATATATGTATAGCCTTATTCTTCAAAGTTGAAAGACAAGAACAACAAAGGAATAGTTGATAAAAACAGCCTTTCTGAGCCCAGCAGGGAGCACAAGCCCAAGTGGCTCATGAGTGTACATACCAGAGTTGCCCACGGTCACCACTTCTTCCCGAACTTTGTGCCTTCTCTGGTCTTTCAGTGCCTCCACTATGATGTTATATGTGGCCCCCTTGGTAAGGCCTGTCAGAGTGGCACTGGTGGAAGTTCCAGGAACTCGGAACTGCAATTATTGTATGTGCAAAGTGGGGAAGAGCATTAGCGAGAGGAAGAGATGTGGCCTCCTCTATTCTCTTATCAATGATCTGACTGTTCAAACAAGTGGAATGCAGAGGGTAGATGTGGGAGTCCCAACTGGCCAGAGAGACAGAGCTCCTGGAAGCATCATTTCTGCCAGGGTTTCCTACCAAATGTCTGGCATGTGCTCTAGAGTTACCAGGAGTATTCAGCAATCCTGGCCTTTCCTTACTCTTGCTGTGGTCATGAGTCTTCCCAAGCCCACTGGAAACCCTGGCACTGTCCCTTCCACATTAAGCAGAGGCATTGTACTGCAGGAATGATCCAGGTAAGCCCTGCAAGGGGCATCAGGCCTATACATGGACTCCTCACAATGCTGGCATCTCCTCCAAATCAGGGTTCTAAGCTCATGAATCTCCCCAGTGAAGTTTTATAAGCTCTGCCACTTTGCAAAAATAGAACACATTACAAACTGATACCAGTCCCACTGGACAAAGTAAAGAATGCTGTTTTAGTTAGGGAATTAATCACTTAGAAGAACTGATATACACAGCTTTCCCTAAATTCTTAGACATATTATAGATAATGGGATTCTTCAGGGACAAACTATAAAGATGCTATTTTAGATTTCATGTAACTTTAAATTTCGGTAGAATATTTTTTTTGTCTAGAATCTTCTATCTATCTCAGTAAGGAGCCTTCAGTGTGTGAAAATAATACTCATGATCTCATTGTGTCTACAGAACAAAAGCTAATGATATTCTTTAGTATATCCTCCAAAGTATAGTCAGATGGAGGTTTAGAAGCAGAATTGGATCTTAAATGTGCCATCTCTGTAAGGGTCTTCGATTAGCCATTTTCTATCAGAGGGTTGACCACTTTACTTTGTTTACTCCTTTTCTGTATTGCACAAGTAAGAAAAAAAAACTAATTACCTGTAAGGGATCTTCATCAATGCCAATGGGATGACATGAAATGATGTACTCAGAACTTTCCTGGAATGGGGTCCAAGAGATGGTTGTCTGAGAGAGAGCTTCTTGTCCTGTAGAGGCATTTGGATTGAGCCCCAGAACGTGAGGATAGAGGTGGTGGTCTACGTCTCCACTGGGAACATGACCAATTTGGATCTCCTCATCTACATTCGGCAAGTACGGTCTTGGCCTATGCCTTACGGGGGTGGCTGCTGTGGGTGGTGTGGTCCTCCTAAAACCATGTTCCTCAAAGATCATCTGTTGCCCAACACTGGGCTGCTGCGGGGATGTGCCAGGAAGCTGGATCCCGTTTCCAGTGTCATACCCAGGGTGGGTGATGAAAGGGGTCTGGTGAACTGTGGAGGGAACATCCAAGATCTCTGGTCCATGATGATTGGGGTGTGGAAGGGTGACCAGCTGGGGAAGCTCATCTGGCCAAGAGAGGTCATAGCCAAAAAGCAAAGCGCGTTAAGCCTCAGCAAGTGGCAGCCACAATCATTATCAACTCAAGCAACAATGACTATTTATCAAAGTCCCTGAAAAATTACTTGTTCTCAGATCAAAGCATTTTTTTCCAGAAAGAAATCTTTTATGATTATTTTCCCCAAAGATTCCTTTATAGTTTAGAAAGAAAAAAGCAATAGCATGGATTTATCATTTACAGAAGCCTAGAATTGCAGAGCCCCACAGAAGCTGCCTCTGCTCAAGCTCAACCTCATAGAACTGAAATGCACCGGCTCCCACTCTCCTCTCTCCATTTGAGAAGCAAGTGGTAAAGACTAGAATCCAGAATAATCAGATCAGTGTCTGAAATATGAAGGCTTGGCTCAAGGAGTTTTGCATTTTGAAATGGTAAAAGTAGATTAAAATACATACTTATTTTCGAAGTATTCCTAGCACCATAAATATAGATAGCATTTTCTCAAACTGAAGTAAAACTGGGTGACAAATACTTAGTTCCAAGTTTCAGAAATTAAATAATACATCAAGACAAGTAAAGGCAAGAATTTCTCTCCTTAAAATAAAGCTACTTAAAATTCAGTGGAAGATAGAGAAGATCAGCAATGATAGGAACTTAGCTTTACATTTAATATCTGGTTTAAAATTTTGAAAGGTGAGCAACAAGGTTTCCATGGACTGGCTGTAATAAAGGAATATGTAAGACAGAAATCTACAGAGCATGATTCCTGCTGTCAGTACACTTTATAAAGTATGGTATCAAAAGAAAAAAAAAAAACACAAGAAATGCATTAAAACGTGGAGAACCTTTTCACATGACAAAATTAGCATTTGTTAAGAATTTCATCTTAACTTCCTCCTCACCACCCAGAAAGTGCTCTTTACCTGTCGTTTTCCTTCCAATTAGAGGCTCACTCTTCTGGTTGTTCTTCAGGGCAATGACATAGATTGTGTACTCAGTTCCTGGTTCCAGGCCTAATAGAAGAACAGATGCGTTCACGTTATGTTGGTGAGTGTGGCTCACTGACCAGGAGCAAGCATCCCTCTCCAGCTAGCTGGTGGCCTCTTAAAAGGTAAATCAACTTCACTTTTCTTGTCTAGTTATCCACATTCCACATACAAAAGCCACTTCCCCTCATCATACTTGATATCGAATAAGCACTTTTAGGCTGGCTTTTCTGAAATATTCTTTAACCCAGGGTTTTATTTGCCTTTCTAAATTCAAGAAAAGCTATCAGTTTTATGTACC
Organism: Ctenomys sociabilis; assembly: GCA_004027165.1. NCBI lineage: Eukaryota > Metazoa > Chordata > Mammalia > Rodentia > Ctenomyidae > Ctenomys > Ctenomys sociabilis. The sequence continues at coordinate 33,301 of PVKA01017191.1, forward strand.
ACCAGTGGAATACAAATATGAGGGAGATCACTGCAGACCGTACTCATGAATTTGCTTAGGCCTAATATCTACATCAAATAAAAGTCAGGTTAGAGGTTAAGTGCTGTACAGGAGACAATGACCAGTCAGTCATCATGCAGCCCCCAAAGGAATTATCCAGCTCAACTCTTTCAATGTTTGATTCTCTTTTCCTATACTTAATTTTTTTTTAAATCAACATCCTTAGCTAAGGGTAGCTGAGAAGGAAAGCATTTGCAGGGGATGTAGGAAGTCCTGAGTTGGTTCCCAGCTCCTCCACCCCCCAAAACAGAAGCAGTGTCTCTTTTTTCTTTATATCATCTATGTGTTTCATAGGGATTTCCTTATCCCCATGGTAACCTAGATTACATTAGAGTTTATCTCATTTCTTGGCCAAAGGCAATACCAAAGGCCTATGATTCTTCCATCAGGATGGACAACTTTATTCCCCATAGCAGGCATGCTCTCTGGGACGGTGGCTGGAATGGCTCTGTCTGCAAATCTGATCTATGCAAGTGGATACTAGGGTGAGAGTAGACAGTACTCTACCAAGTCCTGGGTTCTCATTTGCTAGCACTAAACTGATAGGCAAATTTCCAGCAAGAAACAAAATGAAACAAAATCTCTAGTGACACTACTGGAACAGTACAGAAATTACATTTTCATGAACTCATGCCTTGTCATATGGACTGAGCTCTGCTGCCCCTACAACAATGCCTTCTGAAGTACAACACCTTTCGATCTCATGAGAGAGAATCAGAGATGCAGCTGGAGGCTGTTAAAGACTTTAAGAGTTCAGAGGAATATAGAAGGGGGGAAAAAAAAATCACAGCATAAACAGATTACCAGTAATAGTGGCCTCTGTGATGCCAGGGCGTGGCCGAGGGACCACTTCTCTGGGAGGGGACCCAGGTTTCTCATACTTGATGATGTAGCCAGTAATCCTGGCACGAGGTGGCTGCCATGATACCAGTAAAGAGTTAGGTGTGGTAGTCAGGAAATGAAGGTTGGATGGTGCATCAATGGCTAGAAGAAACCAAAATTAGGCCTCAGTAAATGATTAACCAGAAGAGTACTTCCACATTTTTCCCAGCCCCTTCCAAACACATGACAGAATCTGAGAACTGCGCAAATCAATGAGAGCTGTAATAGGAAAACAGCAGCCTCTCATTCATTTTTTACATTCATATGCCCATTGACTGTGACATTTTCTCAGTGGAAAATATAGTTACCAGTGGAGGCATCAATGACCACAGGAGAACTCCGGGCATTGTTGTTCAGGGTGTATAGGTGGATCTTGTAGTCAGTGCCTGGTTGTAGACCTGGGATGTGACAAGAGATGGCTTTTACCTGTTCTTACTTCCCTGGAAGAATTTTCAAGGTCACCTACAATTTTCCTCACCTCTCAATCACCCCGCATTTATGTAGACCACAAAAGTGATCCACACTTGAGCAATAAAGTTGAACACAATGTGCTAGCTAATAGTGAGAACATATGGCAGAGCAAATCACTGGTGCAGACAAATAATTAAAATAGTGTAAAAACAGTATTTTAGAAGATGCTGTTTTAGACAATGAGGGAAGACCATTTATTGGGTGTGTTCTCTTGTAGAGTAATCTGATTTCCATTATGTGACACCTGAAATCAGGATTTATAAGCTCAAAAAACCCTAAGTGGACCCAGATTTTGACTGTTGTCCAAGTACAATTTAGACTTTCATCAGGTAGTGTTGTTTTTATAAATTTAATTATTTTAAAAATGTGACCATGTTTATGCTAAGAATGACATCTTTGCTTCTTTCGGTTTTAAACATTATTTCATGCTTTTTTTAAAATGTTCACAGTGATCAAAGATTAAATTTGATGAATGAAATTTGGACATTTCACTGATAAACAGACAAAATCAAGGATTCAAAAAATAAAATTATTTCTGATCAGAGTGACAATAACCTTTATAAACTGGGTTACCATAAAATATTGAAAATCAATTTCAGCAATGTAAGTCAGAGAATAACTTTGTTTTTTTTCTTTTTGTATTTTAGGGATGGGTCTACAGGGTATTTAGGACCTCACTACTAGATCGGACTTATATCGATCCGCCTATTTATAGCTCTTCTAAGAGCTGGGATTACAGGTGTGCGCCACCACGCCCAGTCTAGAGAATAACTAATGAACCCATGTACACTGTGAATACTGGCTAGTGCCCATGGTCAGTGGGGCCTCTCCCTGACCTGTGATGGTGTAGCTTCTGACGTCTGGGCTAATGGTCCTCTGCACTGGGGTCTGGCCGGTGGCTGGGATGGCATCAACTTGGAAGCCAGTGATCGTTTCAGTCTTGGTGCGCCAGCTGATGGTGATGGTGGTCTCGGTGGCATCTGTCACACGGGCTCTTCTGGGAGGGCTCACATCTGCATCAGACCACAGCTGGAAGTGAGTGCCTGCTTGCTTCAGACATGTGTAGTGTCACTATCTTAAAACATTTCCTTATTATACACCATATGCAGCCACTTTAAAAAATATATTGACTAGTTATGCATAGGTTTCTCTCCCCTTTGGCATTCAGCTACAAAGGTCAGTAGTAATTAGGAAATATGAATATATTTGTGTCTTGTGCCTTTTCTTTTCTTTCTTTTCTCTCTCTCTCTCTCTCTCTCTCTTTTTTTTGGTACTGGGGATTGAGCTCAGGACGTTGAACTTGCCAGGCAAGTGCTTATTCTACTGAGATATCTCCTGGGTTCTTGTGCCTTTTCTTTGAAATGCATAAAAACCATTAAAAATTCTACCAAGTGTCCCCAGAGCTGAGTGTCTAGTATTCTACAAATACCTCAATAAGTGTTAAAATGATTAATTTACTATATTATAAAAATATGTATAAAAGGCATCTCAATAGCATGGCCAGCTAGCCATAACTAGTATTACTCCTAGTATTTCATCATTTTTATAGGCTTTATGTCTTTTCTTTCAACAGAAGAGATCCTTATTTTATCCTTACTTCTTCATAGATGATAAAACTTTGACACTCTATGACTGCTGAAGAGCACACACATACTAATGTAGCAGAAAACTAAAATCTGGGCCCAATTTGGCCCCACATTTATTACCCTCTTTAAATACAGCAGAAGCTACTGTGTCCTCCCCATCTTAATTAAAGGAAACTAAATTCTACCAAGCAGAGGATAAACTCGCGATTAGACTCAATCTTTAACACCAACATTGGAACATTATAAAATTATTACATTTTATGTATCAGTAGATACATAAAGATCTTACCAAGAGGGCCATAAAAAGGGACATTCAAAAAGATAAGCAGTCACATCAATTTTCCAACTGGGACTCCTTCCACTCTTCACTTTCTCATCAAAGAAATCACTGAACCTTTCTTAATTTGTGTTTACATACATGGTTGGTCGCCTGAGACATCTGACTACTTACTCTCGAGAGTGGTGACAACTCCTTGAGCTGGCCTGCTCGTCATTGTGTCTTTAAGAGCATAGACACTGACTTCATATTTGGTGGCCACCTAGAAATAAGGGCACAAGGAGCCTTAGCAGAGTCACTGCATGGAATCCAGGGAGCTCCTCTGTAGCTTTAGGAAAACCTAACCATCATAAAAGAAAACTTAAACTAGCAAATCCACAACACTGGAAATTCCTAGATTTCATCTATAGATGATTGACAACTAATGAAATAAAAGGAATTGTAAAATGCTTTTAGGAGTGAAATCTGGGTGAACCATAACAAATATTTATCCTGAACTCATTTTTTGAAAGAGAGGAAAATGGGTATTAGCCTGTTTCCCCCCCCCCCCCCGTGAACTATAGGTGAAAATCATCAATTTTTCTGATCATGGAGAGGCAAACAGAATTTTCTATTCTGTCTTTGAACTGGTTTTCTGGAATTAGTCATCTGTACACGTGCATATCAATGCCATAGGAGCCGAGCCAGTTTTCTGCACAAATGCCTAAACAGACTTTTAGATATTTTAATGGGTATAAGATAAAGTTGTGCTGGTCTAAATGAGAATATTTCTTGCCGAGGTAATACAGCTCAGAAAATGAATAACTCAAGTCAACTTATGCAATCAGTATATAAATTGCTTCCCGCATATATACAACTTTAAATAATGTATTTCTGAAAGAACAGCACAAAATCCAGAGCTAATTATTGAATTCTTTTCTTTTCTTTCTTTTGTACTGAGGATCGAACTCAAAACCTTCTGCTTGCCTGGCAGGTGCTTATGTCTCTGAGTTATTTCCTTGGCCTATAAAATCCTGTTCTAATGGTCATCTGGAAAAGTTTATATCAATGTACATGAACTCTAGTGGTACAAAAGTAAAATAAAAGTATGTGATGGCAGAGGGGATGAATGTAGTTCAATTTACGATAAAATTATTTATCCACCACCTCATATGCTGTGTAAGAAGAGGACCTACTCTTTCATTCCAGTGGTACAAGGTACTTTCTTACCATGAGTCCTGACACAGCCACTGACGTGCTGTCAGGAGAAAGGTTAATTTCTTTCATGGGTCCAGTCTTCTCCTTAGGGGTTACCCTCACTCGATATCCAGTGAGATGGACGTTGGGTGCTGTCCACTGGGCACTCAGACTCGTGGGTGTAACCTGAGTAAACCTCAGGTTGGTTGGTACAGGAATGGCTGTGAGGATGGTCATTGGTTAAAGGTTATTTTATAAGAAATGGGGAAAAGGAGAAGGAAAGTGAATTCCAAGAAGAAAAGTACATTGTTTTTGTTGGTTAGATGGATTCCCTGGTTCAGCAAAGATTTAGCACAAGAGTGTCAAGAGGGGATACAGAATGAAGAAAATGTATGTTGAAAATGTGTTTTACGACCACCATTTCTCAAAATCACAATCTCACAATCACTGAAAAAACTTGAATAAATGTGAGAACTCCAGGAGATTTTAGCTTTTAAAAGGCTATTTGTTTCTCCTTAAATATAAAAAAAAAATTGAATTAGCTTATTGGTCATTACAATTCATTTTTCCATTGGTATGAAAAGATGAGCAATAGCTCTTTTCTCTATAAATTACCTCTGTATGGAACAACATTTCAAAGTATTCTATCCAAAAAAAGATATAATTATGTGTTTATTGTCTCTTTATTTGGGCTTTACGGCAGATATCACTACTAAATTTAAAGTATTTTCTGTGGTGCAGCATAAGAAGAAAATTGGCTTATAGTAGAAGCAGAAAAGAGAAGCAAAGAGCAATAATGCAGATTGTCACCTCCAGGGCTTATGCTGCCAATAAGACACATCTTTCACATTCCACTCTGCTTCAGAAATAAGGCAAAAGGGGATAAAGAACTGCAGAGACCAGGCCTGGTGGTACATGCCTGTAATCCCAGTACTCTGGAGACTAAACTCTGAGAATCAGCCCAAGTTCAAGGCCAGCCTAGACTACATAGTAGGTTCAAGGCCAGAGAGGCTTTGTCTCAAAATCAAAAAAAAAAAAAGTTATTCTAATAATTGCTTCCTATACATCTGAATCAGAGTCCTTTAAGCAAATTACATAGCAGTACATGACACCTTATCAGGGAAGAAAGCTATCACTCACATATGTGTTCTTAGGGGTCACATTGCTATGCAATATCCTAATTAGGATGCTTTTTTAGCACAAGCTCTGTAATGCCAAATATCTTTCCTTTGTATTTAATGAGAGCAACCACAGGGAATCACAGTTTAGGAAATAATCCACATTTTTAAATATTATTTTCTAATGTCTTACTTTATGGTTTTGGTTATAGGCCAAGCTAGTTCAAATTCTTTTTATCAAACATATTTATGAAAATATCACCTAAATTTTACTGTTTGCTACCATTCCTCTTTAAAGAGGGTCATTCATAATAGATACAACTTTGAGGGTTGTGATTGGAAAGTATCATGGCAGCATGGCATGAAGCCGCTGCTCCCTAGAGCGCCGGGGCATGAGTGCCGATATACCTGTGGACTGGGTTCCAATCAGGGGCTCGCTCTCCATATCATCGTGCAAGGCAACCACACTGACTGTGTACTCAGAACCCGGCCTGAGGCCTTGCAGCTCGGCAGTGTCTTCTTCACCATCAGGTGCAGGGAATAGCTCATGGATTCCATCCTCAGGGCTTGAGTAGGTCACCCTGTACCTGGAAACTTGCCCCTGTGGGCTTTCCCAAGCAATTTTGATGGAATCGACATCCACATCAGTGAATGCCAGTCCTTTAGGGCGATCAATGTCTGTTAGGCAAATTAATGGTAAGAGGTTATGTGAAAAGCAAGTTGTGGAAAAAGCATTTTTATTACAAGCAAAGCGATTTTGCAGATACCATTTCCTTTGATAAATTAAACTCCAATTAACCCGCCATCAAAATGAAAAATAACTTGACATTTGTTTAAAAATATTTAATGTCTCATTATTCATTAGAACCTGGGTATGAGACATGTAGATACCCTGCAAAATGTCCCCATGAGATTTATTTATATTAATTTAAAGATATTATACCAAGATTTGCTTTTGCGATGTGAGGTTAGTCTCAGATCTGGATTTTCTATAACTTGGAAGTGGCAAAGATGATTTTTAGTTATTACATTCAGATTGCTGTAATTTTTCTTAAGCACTTCTTCCCTCCCTGGTAAGTATTCATATTAGACATTGGTCTGGCTGCACTCCTCCAAAGTTTCTATCTTACTTCAGTCAACTTTATCATCCAGTCATAGAAAAGCCAGTCCTAAGCAAAATTTTCATAGTTTGCTATAGGCAAATAAGACTTTGCTGAGGCCATTTAAGCAAAAGAATTTCAAAGCACATAACTACAGTAGTTCCACAACTTCTTTCCCTTTAAACTTACTGCTTGGCACTGAGAAGGAAAAGTGCTCAGCTCAAGACAAATAAACTATGAGGTGGCTATCCTATGGATAATGGCAAAAAGTAGGCAGAGGACATTCAAACACCTAAGAATAAAATTTCACTTAGAAAATGGAACCTGAGCATTAGTTACGTACTGGTTACTGCAGTCTGAACCAGGGGCTGGCTCTCTCCATTCTGGTTCTGAGCATAGACACTAACCACATACTCCACAGTGGGCTGCAAGTCTTCAATGGTCATTTCTGTTTGGTCTGCAAGGAGAGTGAATTGCAACTGTAGCATCTGGACAAAGTCAAGCAAGTGACTTGCAGAATTTATAGCTGGCACATGGTAGTGTAAAATATTCATTTCCAGGATTATCATGAGAATACAGAGGATCCACATATCAATTTTCTCTTAGACAAATCTATTTATTGCTAATATAAATGTGGTATGTTCGATTAAAGTCACACTCAGAAATGATCTAATAATCTCTAGAACTTAACAGGATTCCCCAACAATTAATGATGTTGTTCTTGGGGGAAAAAGAAAGAAATTTAACTTGAGTCTAAGAGATTGCCGTAACATTCAAATTTCAAAAATACTTTTATAAAAACAGAAAAATAGCACTACAAGGTTAGTCTATCCCTCCCTCTTGGTGTACATTCTAAACCACAGAGATGGAACTAATAATTCAAGATGTCCACACTGCTAAACAGAACAATATATGCAAATGCATGAATCCTAAAACTGCCACTGAGGAATGAGCTTACAACAGTCTTGAGCCCTGAACTCATGAATGGAAAAACACTAACCTAATATGAAATGTGCTTTAAGGTAGCCATTTATTAAAAAGAAAAAAAAAAAAAAAAAGCACGTCACCTATCCTGCTGGATGTGACATATTGGTTTTTCTTACCTGGGCCTGCAGTTTTAGTTTTTGATGGTCCTGAGCCACTTTTGGGCGTTGTGGTCACTCTGTAGCCAGTCACAGGGGACTTGGAAGGCAGCCACCTGATGCTAATGCTGTTATCCTGAACATCGGTCACTTGCATCTGGGATGGCTTGTCAATTTCTACAAATAAAAGCAAGAAGCCAGTGAAGTCTCAGTCCTTGGGGACAAGACTGTACAAGTCCTTGTCCCTAGTTCTGGTGCTCTTTCACTTAATCTCTCCCAGGTTTTGAGGATGGGGTTAGGAGTGGGGAGGCACAAGAATAAAGATGGAGATTGGGGAGAGGAACACACATCCCTACATCGTTATCACTGTTTCAGTATGAGTGCTTCATTCACAAAGAAGCTACAAATTAAGTAGATGCTTGTCTTCTCACCTACCAACTCTTCCATTAGTTTTTTAAGCAAATATTTATTGAATGCCCTCTCTGACTCTTTCCATGGTAGGCATGTGAGATATATCGATTAACTACACAGACAAAATTTTTGCTTTTGGAACATATCTTTACATATTTGGCTCCAAGCTTATTAGTTGCAGGCTGTTGCTTTTTTTTTTTTTTTTTGTGGAATAGGGGATTGAACTTAAGCCCTTGTGCTTGCCAAGGAAGTGCTTATTCCACTGAGCCATCTCCCTGACCCATGGCTGTTGCCTTATTAAAAAGGAAAGCCAGAGCCAGCTCTGGTGGCACATGCCTGGAATCTCAGTTACTCCTGAGGCTAGGCTGAGCACAATTTTGAAACCAGTCTGGACAACAGAGTGAGACCCTAATGAGAACGGGAAGGACTGGGAGGACTGGTCAAATAGCTCAGCGGATTAAAGCGCCTGCAAGCCCAGCTCTTGGGAGGCTAAAAACAGGTCGATCACTATGAGTCTAATACGGTAGTGAGATCCTGAACACCCTGTAGACTCTTCTGAAAGAAAGAAAGAAAGAAAAGAAAAGAAAAGAAAAGAAAAGAAAAGAAAAGAAAAGAAAAGAAAAGAAAAGAAAAGAAAAGAAAAGAAGGAGGGAAGAAAAGAAGTACTGGGATTGGTAGGCTGTAACTCAGTTCCATGAGCTCAAATCACAGTACTCCCCCAACCAAAAAAACAGATAAATCAAGGCTGGGCACATAGCTCAGGGCCCAGCGAATAGAGCACGTGTCCCACTTATCTAGCAGGTGTGAGACCCCAGGTTCAAACATCAGCACCACCAAGAGAAAAAAAACAAAAAAGAAAAAAATCAATTTCTTAAGGAAGAAAAAATACACTGGGAGAAAGAACTTTGCAAAAGATGTCTAGATAAGTAAACTTGCTATCATTCTAGGTATTTATACCTGTTCGATAATCTATGGAAACGGGTTTGCTGCTGGCAGGGCTGTCCCCACGGCCAGTGACAGCATACAGAGTGATGGTATAATCTGCTCCAGGCTTCAGGTTGCTGATCGTAGCTGTGTTCTTGCTCCCAGGCACAGTGAACTCCTGCACAGGGCTGGTTCCTCCTACAGGAAAGGCATTTCAGAGAGTGAGGGCCTTGGCATTACTTAGCGAATTACTGATGAATTAACATATCAAAGACAGGATGTAAATCACATCTTATTGCTTATTCCTTTTTAAGGAATGCTATTAATAGGACTCTGAACAGGAAGCTCTATTTATGCATATAGTAAACCTTGATAAGTGCATAAAGATTGGGAGAAAATTGTACTTAATGCTGCTTTAACTTTCAGCTTTAAAATGAGACTGAGTTGCAGAGGAGCATCAAACGGAGAAACCGTCACTAAACCTAGGTTTTTCATGGATTACAGCTTTTTTAAAGACTTAATGTAATGTATTTATGTTACACATAAGGATATTAAAAAGTTAAAGAAAATAAAATCACATTTCACCAATGATATTGTGAATTTATAGGCTTTTTGCCTTTAGCTCTGTCCTTTCCCCATCATTGTAGTGCAAAAACGATTTTTTAATCTTAATTTTACAATCAATTATATCATACATAGTTTCCATGTGTTCCTGAAAAAGGCAAGGATTACTGAAGGGACTTCCCAGGGTCTCTCTACTTTTATACCCACTGTGGAGCTTTCAAGTTGCCCGTAATGGACTCTGATAGAGTCAGAGAATAAAACAGCAAGCTGCCTACCTGTTTCTCCATAGGTGATCCTGTAGTACCGCACTGTGACGCCAGGGGCGTCCCATTTGATCATAACACTGCTGGGCGTGGAGGCAACGACTTCCAGGTCCCGTGGAATGTCTGAAACTGGAGAAACGGGATATTTCTCACACCCTTTATTATCAAACAATACTCAGATATAAAATGTAAGTTTATTACAATTAAAAATTATGAACAATTCAAGGTACCGTAAACCCTTGGTTCATGAATTTAACTGGTACCACTATTCAAGTTCCAGAATTCATTCCACGATCCTGTTTGCAACTCAATGGTGAGTTAAGTTTGTGAACTGAGGTTTTACTGTAGTTGAAGAAACCATTCAAATTCTGATAAAATGATTATTTCAACTTCACAGACTTTTTTTTTTTTTTGCCTTAACTTTTTACTCTCCCATTTGAGGCTGAGGTAATGGAGACCATGCCGACACTTCTCCTGTAGGTACTTCTAGGTACTTTAGCAATGATCCCTTGGAAAGTAATAACGCTTATCACACTAAAACTATGTTTTATTTTATTATTATTATAATTACTTGTATTTTTTAGGGAAGACTACAGGGTGTTCAGGGTCTCACTACTACTAGATCAGACTCCTTGTGATCCTCCTGCTCACAGCCTCCCAAGAGCAGACATTACAGGTGCTCCAGCACGCTCAGTCTCAATCGCTATCTCAACGTGCCCTGGGGGAGGGGCCAGCACCGCAGGGCTGGGGATCGAATCCCTGGCTCTTGCGCTAGCTGGCCCTTAAAGTTACGTATTAAAAGGAACTTTGAAACAGTGTTATATTTTCTATATTTTGAATAAAAGGTTATAAGAAACACCCAGTTATCCAAATTAGGTAAGAAATATCTTGGGATAAAACTGCATTCTTATATTCTAAGAGGGAGACTTTTCTTCACATGTTTTCTTTTCCCTCTCCATCCCTGTTAACCAGTCATAGTCCATTCTTTGAGAAATGACCAACTCATACAACATAATGCTACATGCAGAATACACCAGCTATGGAGGAAAGCCTTCCCAATTTCTTCGTGGTTCAGAAGACAACTTACTTGTGGATTGCTGGCCAATCAAGACAGGGCTTTCCTCTCTGCCATTAATAGCAACAATGCTGACCACATACTCGGTGCCTGGAAGGAGGTTGGTGAGGGTGATAGAATTCCGAGAGGGGGGCACTCGATCTTCTCGGGGTCTTCCACTAACATGCTCAGGATGATGGCGAATTCTGTAGCCAGTGGGAGTGGCTCGGGGAGGAATCCAATGGACAGTGAAAGAGTTGGCAGTGATATCAGAAAAGTCAATGCCAGTTGGGGAATCGAGACCTGTTTTTGCACCCATAGGAGAGAGAGGAGAAAAAAAGATAAGATACCACCAGCTTAGTTAGGGAAGCAGGAAAATGACACACATTCAAATTTTGTGCTTTCTCATGGATGCAGCCAGTGCTCTACACATCTGAGCTATTTTTAAGCCATGTCAAAATTTTAAGTTTATAACACAATGGCTCAGAATAATCACCTCATGCCACTCACTTATTTTCTTCTTTTGCTAAGTAAGACAAGTGATTTACTTATGTCTTTGCAGTAGCTTTCTGCAGCACACTTGGAGTTACTGTTGGAGGTATCGTGGAAATTAATATTTTCAAGTGCTTTGATATTTAAGTGTTGTGTTTCCACTCTGTAGTCTTTCTCAAGGGAAAGAAAGAGCTGCCCATTCATGACGTAAATGTTTGGCTCCCATGGAAGCTTTCTATGCTCAAAATATAAACAAACAAAATTGATTTTCAAATAAACAAGTAAATCAATAAAATTGTCAACAGAGTGGCAATGATGCGAAAATATGCTAAAACTGAAGACATTCTGGACAAATTAAAATGGAGGTAATCCCTTGTGAATTGAGAATTTGGCACAATAATTCAGTATTTCATTTTAAATTTAATTTTAAAAACATTTTTAATATTTTATATTGAAGTAATTTACCTCTCTGGAACTCTCAATGGATTTCTCATAATATGTCTATTCAATAACATAATTAAACCAAATTGAGATTCTAGCTCCTTTTTGGAAATGGCTACTAAACTGTATTTTTTGGATAGAGTCTTTTTTTTTTTTTTTGGTGGAACCAGGGGGATTGAACTCAGGCCCTTGTACTTGCCAGGGAAGCACTTATTCCACTGAGCCATCTCCCCGGCCCTACACTGTACTTTTTAGAGAGAAAATTCAAAGAAGCACCCATATTTAAGAAAGTATATACTATTTATGGAATTCAATTCTACTTTTGTCTCATAGTATAAGATATATATAAAAATATCATCAATAAGAAAATATAAACTTGTTGTCTTAGTAAAGGAGGAAATATATTCAAATGGCAATGATAAGGGCCTGAGTTCAATCCCTGGTTCTGCTAAAAAAAAAAGGCAATTCTTATACAGAGCTGTCTAATGAACAGAAATATCCACCAACTCTGAATAGCAGAAATTATGAGATATTCTTCTTGGAAGTTTTTTTTCTAAAGGATAGACCACACAATTTCTGAACTAATCGCAGTTTCTCTGAAAGCAGTGTATAGAATCTTAGTGATAGAACTGGTAATTAGTAACTAATTTTTACATAAAATTTGTTTTCATTTTTAAGACCAATAATGAAAAAGTATTGACAAAGCTAAGTTCATTACCACCAAAAAGGCAAGGTGGACTTTCAGAGGTAGAATTCCATTCTGTCATTCAAGCTGAGTGGTGAGAGAGCCTCCCGTAAGCAGCATGCTGCCAACAGGACTCACCTGTTTTCTGTCTTCCCCTGAGAGGGATGCTCTCGTGTTGTTCATAGACACTGGAGACACTGACTAAATATTCAGTACCAGGCAGCAGGTCTGAAGAGAGAAGTAGGATTTATCTTAGACTTGTGTTTGAAAGCATGAAAAACTCAAGTAAGTTGTACTCCTGGGACTATTTCAACTGATAAAATAGCCAAGCATTGGGTCTTGAGCCCTGCTACCACCTAAGTAAGCACTGCCTCCAGGAGATGAGAGGGCGGGTGGGGGGAGGGAAGGGTCACCTTGCCCTGTAGCCTCTCAAGAGCCCTG